>NIZV01000278.1:0-57563 GCA_003947045.1 Fusarium ambrosium
TGAACAAGAAAGTGGCCAATGCATTACTGCAAAGGCATCCAGATGAGGCTCACTGGACCATGAAGCTTTGCCAAGTCTTCACCAGTACCTGTTAGAATGGCCATTGCATCAGTGCATTATTGTTGCAATGGCGTCTAGATGAGCAAGAGCTCACCTGGACCATGGAGCTTCCCTGCAAGAGTCTTCACCAGGACCTGGCACAATGGCCAAAGCATAGTTGCAGTGGCATCCAGATGAGCAATATAGCTCAACTGAACCATGAAGCTTTGCCGAGCAAGTCTTCACCAGGACCCGTTGGGACGGCCAAATGCAACAATGCCTTGTTGCATTGGCATCCAGATGAGCAATAAAGCTCAACTGAACCTTGAAGCTCGGCTGGCAAGGCCTCCACCAGGATTTGTTGATAGACCTCCAAGGCTGAAGCTTTACTGCCAAAGTCTTCCCCGAGGATGAGTCTAAGTGGATATCCACTATAGGACATCGCGTGCTGAGACGGCCTTGACGGCCAGCCCCCCCCCCCGCCTCGTCCATCTAGCTTCGGCTTTGTCAGTCACGGTCAGCGCCGACTCCCATCGGCCGCTGCCATCCTGCCCCTCCCCCGAAGATCTAGATCTCGACCTTGTTTACTTGTGCAACGCCCCTTCGAACGAGCCAGTGACGTGGGTCGTGCCTCAGTTTTGGGTCGTTCGAGCTTTGTTGCGTAAACCCGGTCTTCCAACACCCCTCGCCAAGCCAAGCTCGTGGTTCGGTGAGGGTGTGTTGAAGGGGGAGAAGGAGAAAAGAGCGGGAGTGGGGAGAGGATGATAGACGGAAATTTAAATACACGTCGACGTTGGGCTGGAAGACGTCACCTATCTTAGCTAAGCAGCTTATAAACCATCCAGAATCGTCTTCTAGAGGCCTTGTTGGGCCGTCCTGCTTGAGCTTGCTCTGTGCAACTCATGGCCGTCAAACGGCCATTAAAGGCCGTTTGGCTGCCCAGCCCACAGGCAGGTCTTTACACTCTCCATCGAAAAAGAGCCAGAATAGGCCGTGCCACCCCCGGCCCTCTTGCCCGGTCTTTCTGCCCCGCTTCATCCACCGAGTCCCCCGACCGTTTTCCATCGCTCAGCCGGCTTTGACGGTATGGTGTCCAAAGCAATCGCTGCCGCAGCGGTGGTCATATCCATCTTTGATGCTCCATCCTACCAGAGAGGGTCAATGGTTAAGAGAGGCGCATACATATTCGTCACTATAGGGTAGGGATTCTATCTCGATCAATCTTTCGCCCTCCTCCGTCATTGACACTTGCCATCAGTATAGGACTAATATCTAATAGTACTATTTACTATTATGCCTATTACTTATCCTTATTTTTAGTTAGAAAAAAAAAAAAAAAGAAAAAAGACCAAAGCATAACCCAGATACTCGTCGCGTGATTAAAGGATGAACCTGCTAAAACTGCGCAAGCCTACTCTCCAACGTCCTCCCCCCCCGGCCCCCTGTCTCATCACATGGCCATCCGCAACATGCGGGTGATAGATGCACCATGTCCGTATTCGGCCCCACAGCATCGATGATTCTGCTGCATGTACGTAGTAACGCTACTCATCATCAGAAGCTAAGAGAGCCAATATCCATCAGCCAACAGCCAACAACCAACAACCAACAGCCAGCTCGGCTAACCCGGAGATTGCTCGTGCAGCAGAGTTAGGTACCCATCGGCTTTAGACTTTTCGCAATGGACTTGTTTCGGCAACAGAAATATTTGCTCCTTAACCTCTCTTAGCGGTCCAATGAACTGTGTGGTGGCGAGGAGCCATCACGGTTCATTAGGGGTGGATCGCTAGTAGACAATACGAGACCTCCCCAAGGGCAAACCTTTCTACCCCCTGCCTGAAGAGATGCCGGTAGCAGTGGACTCAAACCGCCCAGCTTGGCTACGTAAGCCCGAAGGCACAATCCGCCTAATGTCCGTGGACCTATGTAATGTCTTCCTCATGGTTTTTCTCGAGGGCTCTAGCGGTAGGTCGGTTGACAACTAGCTACCTTATCGTACCTACACATCGATGATAACACAACTTTCAGGGATGAGCCTCATGCCTCTTCCGCCAATCTGCTTTACACCTCAGTACTACCCCATTGTAATTAGGCCTTGGACGATAACCGGACCAGACCAGCCGGGCCAACAAGACGGCCGATTGAAATGAGAATCGGCAAGCCCTTTTGACGGCGGCGGCGTTATTCCCGAATTAAGCAGGCTAAATACAGGCCGGCAACGCGGAAGTCTGGAAGAGTCCAGTCAAGCGCTGCGAGCCCCTGACCAAGTAGACACGCGTCTGTTGTAGCAAACAAGCTCTGCTGGTGGAGAAGCGGGGCGTGGGGGGGAGGGTGGCGGCCCCCCTGAGAGGAACCTGACCCAACAGGAAGAACTGGTCAACCTCTGACCATAACTTATTTGGTTGGTTATGGCCCCACAAGTTCACAGCCACTGCCGCTTGGCGAGCTACCAGTCAGAGTCTCGAGTGTGGGATGGCAAATCAAGAGTCTGAGAAGAGAGGCCAGCAAGGGCATCAAGATCCCCCAAGTTTTATCAGTTTGTCGACTCACTACAGTAGGTCGGCTATTAGAAACCATCCTCTCACTTCAGAACTCGGCCTTGCAGTTGTAGACAAGGCCGCAAGTAACGTACAGCCCCGTTTGTAGACTTCAGTCTTGATAATGACCGTAGGCAACGCCCCCCCCTCTTCTTCTTCTCTCCCTTCATCAAATACATTCTACACGACCTGAAAACACCATATTACGGCTGGCCGAAGGGCGCATAAACAAAGGGCGATGGCAAGACTTCAACGCTCATAGAAAGAAAAGCGCTGTGCCTATTCTTTCCTCAAAACCACCCACGGGTCCTGGAATGGCTTTGCCTGTGTCCCTGGCGGCAGCTCGCCGCCAGAAGCCAGCGAAGTGGTACGTGCGAGTCGACGTATAGCGAGGCTCTGATACATAGCTATTGGCGGCGATACAGATTAGAGATATTTCTGGAAGACAGCTCGTGATTCCCAGCGCGTTGGCTCGACGCTCCGCCAAGACAGGAAAACTAGTTGTAAAGACAAAGACCTGCAAAGGACAGAAACAGACGGTAGAGCGAAACGTACCATCGAAAAGCCCAGCAGTGCATGCCCACCAAGGGCTGCACAACTGCCTAGTTCCTGGTCAACGTGACCACAAGGAGCGAGTCGGGAAGCACGGGTCTGAGCAGCCCAGTGTTTACAGTGGCTAGTCCGCCTGATGATGGCGGTAGCGGCATCGCGGGGTGTCAGAACAAGTGGAAGCCTCCCGATTAGTCCCATGACTTGCTGGTCAAGTCCTGAATTCGGCAGAGTATAAAGTGCGGGATATAAGCGAGGAGGATCTATACTTGGCAGACTTTCTCCCCACCTCCCAATCATTGTCACAAACATTTCAGTGATACCGAGTACCCCCGCCACTAGGTGTTGCTCTCTTCGCCATTTCACCATATATATACTAAAAATACACATAAATCTTTAAATTCTTCAAGTTTTATGCTGCTCTATTATTCAAAACGGCGACATTTGGTCTGAAAAACGCGGTCTGCAGTAGGAATGAGTAGTATATATATTATCGCCATATTCTAAAATCAAAAATCATTCTTATCACAGAACCAACATGCGCGGCAAAGAAACCAGCCTCGATGCCTTCGTCGAGGGTGCCAAGCTTGGGGCTATCACCAGCTCCAGTGCCTTTGTGATTAGGGGTACAAGGTCAGACTCGTCAATATAGCCTCCGACTGCGATGGCGTGTGGTACTAGAAGCGACACCCAGGCGCCCGTATTGACAGCGCCGTGCCACACCATGAGTTCGATCCTATGATCTGCGCGAAAGAATAGATATCAGCGGCCTATTGGGCCGGGAAGTTGCAGATAAAGGGAATGGCGGTACCAAAACGTACCTTGGTATGGCCATCGCTGGCTTTCCCAACATGCTCTGCACCCGCTGGCCCCTGCAGCGCTCTGCAACAGGCTGACCTGCGCCGAGCCCCAGGGTAAGTTTATTGTCAAAGAATTGAGTTATATGCAAAAGCAGCATCTTGCCCGAATTGAAGGTAATGGAGACGTCGAGGCCGAATGGGGGGCGGGTGTTCGTGAGATTGCCAACGCAGATCTTTTACGCAGCATCAAGTCGGTATGCTACAAGTTCACAGATCCTTTCAGAGAGAGGTTAAGCATGGCTGATATTTTCCCTAATAGTGCATGGGAGATAATGTCCGAAGAAAACCATGTGAGACCCTGATCTACCGTATAATAAACCCTTGTCCTTACCCAGGAGCATCGCCGCATCCTGCCCCAAGACCTGGTATGCCTAGCCCATTAAATTTGCGCGTAGCTAGGCAACACCTGCTAGGCTCTTATTAGTTGTTACACACAAGTGGCTCGCTAGGAGGAATATAGTTGACGGCCAAAACAGGGTGTCGCCAACAGCCGGAACAAGACATGATAGACATGAACGGTACTTTTCTCGCCCGTCCTATTTTGACGTTAATATGGACACTGGGGATATTGATCTCCGGGTTACCGGAATAGGTGGCTACTGAGCAGGGTTGGGGTCAGAGTTGCGGCAGCATGCAAGGGGTAGGGTGCGTGCTGACAAGTCCATGGCCATTCTGCTGATGTACGTAGGCGGAGTTAAAGCTCCTCCTTGTGGAGCGTCCCCAGGGCCAGTGCAATCATCGAACAAATGCCAAGGTGCAGTAGGGTAACTACTACGTAGTAGTTGATTAGCCAGAATAATACATTGTGTCCAGAACCTACCCACGAGGCTCCGTTCATGCCCCGTCGTGTTGCGCTTCAACAAGATCGGGGTTTAGCCATCTATAGTATGCCCATTTATATCCGTCTTCGTGGCCCCGGCATAAAAGCTCTGGCGTTCTGACCCTTCATATCATCCTTCCCTACCTTCTCCCTTTTAACGGCACTCTCAGTGTGCCTGGTGTTCGATTGATTGACCAGATCGCCCTTTGCCATGCTTCATGCACCTCAGAGCAAGGTAACTTTCTCAGGATGCGCGCGAGACTCTTGCCATTTTGCTTCTCCGTCATCGTTACGGCCTTGGTTTCGACCAAGTTGATTCATTTATCTATCCATGCTCGGAGCGTGCCGATGGCTGAATTTGGCTGCTTCCTCCCCTCGCTACTACTCCCCGATGTCGCAATCGCCGGATTGTCACGTCTGATAATGCGACGCAGCAAGATGGCTATTACGAAGGTGGGTCGCTTGACGGGATGTCTCTTTTCGTACGTCGTGCATAGCCCTGCTTTGACTACTATCTGTTGATAGGCAACTAGCCTTGCTCTCTTAGGTGCTGCATCGTCACAACTGGGCTTCTTCTACAGGACCGGCAGCGAGTTCAAGTGGACGGACGCCCAAAGATATGCCCGCGACAAAGATGGCCTCGGGGTTCTGCTCAACGAGGTGGATGCTGCCCTCGCAGCCGGCCTCCTCGTTGTCACCGTGTCCTGGTTTGCCGGGGAAAGCGTGTACAGGGCCGCTGGCGAACTGTTGGCCATGACTGGCATGCCCATTTTGAATGGTAGGTGGTAACTCCTTTCCTGCCTAGCATATCACACGTTGCCAAGCCGGAGCTGACGTTTGTCGAGTCTTGCAACTCGTGAAAAGCATAGAGATCTACTCTTATTCTGGCTCCGTCAGAAGGTTACCGCAATCAGACAATCCAGACTGTGAATCTAGCCGTGACGACAGCTTCCATGCTACACTAAGAGGTCCGACTTTTGAATATAGAGGCGGTCCGAAAGGGAGCCGCTGGGTTTGGTCCGTTCTGGCATATTCAACGCTGACGGCCATCTATCGTCCATCCTCGCCGTACTCCATGATGGCAGAGACGCTCCCCGTGGTGATGATAGAAAGCCTCAGATCGGCGGCGGATGGCTGTGGCGATAGACAGGCTACACTCGACCTAAACCCATGGCCTTTCCCGGACCTTGTAGAAGAGTCGAGGTGGGAAAGCCCCCGAGAACGTTTCAGAGGCTGGGCGCCAGGAAGCAACAGCAGTGGTGCGTGGCAATATCGACAGCGCCGCCCTCCTTGGTTGCCAGAAGCACCGCCCTCCGGCTTTTCTAAGTGGTCTTTGAAGAACTCGACGCAGGAAAATGCCCAAGACACTAGAGGCGGCGACGACCGCAGCTGCCACGACGAACAATATGATGGCAAATTCTATAACCCTGTCGGTGATCCGCTCAAGATCACGAACCATGACAGCGACATCCTGAGCGCGTTGAAGCCTGCGTTTGCTCACGGATCCGTCAGAATCAGGCACGTCGTGCTCATCATGCTGGAGAGCTATCGCGAGGAGCTCTTTCCTCTGCAGCAGGGCTCCGATATTCATCGGAGGATCGCGAGATCTCATGGGAGCAGAGACGGCGACGATGAAGTCAATGAAAGGCTTTCCCATATATGCCCGATCGCCGAAAAGATCACGGGCAAGTCTGGACGCTGGAAGAGAAGGGACGGGACAAGTTTCGGTCAGGTGCCTACCCCGGAGTGGAACGACACAACGCAGCATGGATTCGGAGGCATCAACGTGGTCGGCAGCCTGACGACGGCCTCTCTCTCCTTCAAGAGCATGGCCGCCATCCTCTGCGGGGTCTGGCCCCTGCCGGTCGACAACTTTGAAGAGTCAGAGGCACAGAGCTACCAGCCTTGCATACCCCAGATCCTGCACCTCTTCAACCAACTCAAGGAGAACAAGTCGACGGACGACTTCTTGGAGCAGCAGTGGCTGTCTGCATTCTTCCAATCCGTGACTGACGGGTACGACCGGCAGCACAAGTTCGATAGCGAGATTGGCTTCGACCACATTGTCACCAGGAAGCGGCTCGAGCAGGACGCCAAGGAACACGCCATCTTGGAGAAGATCAACTACTTTGGATACCCCGAGACGACACTGAGACCTCACATTCGCGAATACATCGAGAAAGCACTGGCACAGCGCAGGCGGATGTTTCTCTCCCACTTCACCAGCACCACCCATCATCCCTGGGGAGTGCCGGGGGCCTTCCAATCCGCCGAGTACGTCAACACACAAGGGCCGATGGCATGGCACAGCGATTTCAACAGCTATCTCAACGCCATGCGATTCACCGACAGGTGGCTGGGCGAGTTGCTGCAGACATTTGATGATTACGGCATCGCCGACGAGACGCTGCTCGTCTTCGTCGGAGACCACGGCCAGGCGTTCAAGGAAGACGTCGCCTCCAAGACGGGAACCTACCAGAACGGTCACATAAGCAATTTTCGCGTGCCCATCACCTTCAGACACCCTCGTATTCCCCGGGTGCAGTATAATGCCCTCGCCACCTCTCTGTCTATCCTCCCGACGATTCTTGACCTCCTGGTCAGCACCGGCTCGCTCAATGGCAGAGATGCGGCCGTGGCATCCGATCTCATCCAGGATTACGAGGGTCAATCATTCATCCGACCGTACAGGGATACTCACAACGGCCGGCGCGCTTGGAACTTTGGCATCGTCAACAGCGGGGCTAGCATGCTCTCCGTAACGTCCGCAGATGCCCCCTGGAGGCTTGTGATGCCTCTGGACCAGGGTTCCCGGTACCGGCTCACCGACTTGAAGAGCGACCCGCTCGAGCTCGAGCCTCTTGAGAAGTGGTCTCTGAGCGAGCTGGCATCCGAAGTAGAATCTAGGCACGGCGTGAATGCATCACGATGGGCCGTCGAGGCAGAGGCAGTGGCTCGTTGGTGGGCTACAGAACGCAAGCGTCTCTGGGGCTATAAGGCTGGATAGTAATGGGGGAGGAGGGGGCGTGAGGTGAACGAGGTGGCATCGTCCGTACCTGTGAAATGCCTCTGACTTAGCGGGACTGCCTGGCCTGTCCAATTGACAATGTTCTCCCCGCTGCAGCACGCGTATTGATTAGCTGCCGGCGATTGGGGCCCATTTCGCAGATATTGACCATCCAAGCCTTGCGTAGGTAGTCATGCGCCTAACGCCTCAAGATAGTGGTAGAGTTTGAATGAAGCTATGGGGCTAGTTGTTTTATGGGGTTGATTATTTTTGAGGCTTGTGTCCGGGCATGCTTTATTCTCTTTGTTAAATATTCCAGGGCGATCGATATGAGAGGATGGGTCGCGTTCCTAGGGTAGAGAGACATCGAATCTAGGATGACCGGCTGGTGTCTAGAGTACCATAGAGGTATGCTTAGAGGATCATATTAAGGAAGAAAAATAAGATAAACTAACTGCGTTTTAGCCCATTAGGTCATGCTTCACGTCGACGAGCAAACTAGAGTGCAGATAATTATAATGCTGTTATGCTGTGGTAGATTTTGCGATAGATATAAAACCCATAGAATATAAGCGATGGACTGATAATAGCTGGTTTCTTTTGAATGGCATATAAGCTGAGTTTAGTAACGGAAAGAATCGTAACCTGCTTTTATATATATAGTAAAGTACCTAAGCCCCGTTGGAAACACCGGCAGACTCTCGTTTATCGTCTTAATCTATATTAGCGTTAAGCAGAATCTGACGGTATTCTAAATTCCAGCGTCTAGAGGAATAGGCGTGGATAAGCTTGGTGGAATCGTATCAGGGTAGTATTAATGTTTTTATTTCATTTTTTTTATCTATTTCCGTCAACTACTTATTTGCCCCCTTCTGACGGCCTAACGTTTCAAGGCCACTTGCTGTCAGTGGTAAACCACGTTTATTAAGTTCCTGTATAAGCAGCACGGCGCTCTTGGGCGCATGCTCGAGGAAGTCATCTCCTACTGACTGCCTTGACTGAGCCGAGGAGGACAGAAAGTAGGAGTACATAAAGTCAAAGCAGTATAATAGTCCGCGGTATCGACGTAAGCACCGTACTTTATCCTCATTAAAAATCGACGAATTTAGTATTTCTAGTAGCTGGGATAAGACCCCACTGTGAATCCTGGCACCCTTTCGTAGAAGTAGTGCAGCAAGGCATTTATTCGTGTGGTTAATCGAGAGGACCATCTGCAGAGGAGCATCGAGAAAGCAAGCCCGTTCCCTAGCGAAATGGACAGAGCTGCTGCGGTTCCAAGGCCCAGGCTTATCAACCAACTCTAAGAGTTTTTCTAGCGTAAGGGCTTGTTGATTTTTATGGACTGGCGACGCTCGCTGCGTTGTGATTAGAGTGGAGAGCTCGATAATATCGTTGATGCTTAGGATCTCGCTCACAAGCATAGAACTAGAGTCGAGCATCCATAGAATAGAGACAAAGGCGTGGTTTCGGCACAACTGCCGCATCGCTGGCATCGCCTGGGCTCCCATGCCTAGCAGGGCACGGATCATTCGTTCCCTCCTGTAGCAAACAGATAGAACCAGTGGCGTACATCCATAGCCAATATCAGCGTTGATGTCCAGACCCTCCTGGTCAATGATGACTCTCGCAAGGTATACCAGGTCTCCTCGTATGGCCGCCTTGAAGGCTTCAAGGTTGGGAGGGCGGATGCCTATGGAGGCACCGCGCTGGATGAGTAGGATCGCTGTTGACTCTTGGTGGCTGACGATCGCTTCCATAAGCGGCGTTTTCTTGGAGGTGTCTGGAATGCCCGGGCCGTCGGGTGGCAGGCCATGATGGAGGAGAAAAGAGATGACATTGCCACGCCCCCTCCTGGCTGCTAAGCGCAGAGGGGAGTGGAGGGTGGCGTCGAGATTATATAGGGATAGAGGGTGATATTTTCGGGCATCCTGGCAGCGCTTGAAGTCTGCCCCATTCGCCTTGGCGGTCGCCAAGATTGCCAGGGCGTCACTCTCGTTGCGACTGTGAACAATGGCGTGGAAGACGGAGGAACATCGGTAGTTCTCGACGTCGTTTCTGTAGAGGATGGGGATGCAGATTTCGTAAAGGCGGCGGCATGAGCGGGAAAGCGACGCTTGACTACCGAGCGGACATAGCTCTGCAACCATGCAGATAAGTTCTTGCGGCAATGAGAGCATCATGATAGGTACGGTGGATAGATCCTTTGTGCTATTTGTCGAGATGACGGAGCTGATGGCAACGTGTGGGGGCTTTCAGGAAAAGGTAGCTATTCTACATGCAACAAGGTGTGGATTGAAGGTATATAAGGGAGACATTGACCGGCTCGTAGGATCACTCCTTATTTTTAACTCGGGAGTCGTTGGTGCTTGGCTCTATCGAGACGAAGAATTGCTGTTTTGGACGTGGCGATAATGCGGTCAAAAAGAGTAATCTTAATCAACTACCTAATAGTAGCGGCGCAGCCAGAACAAGATGGTATCTTGCCAGTAGTCTATAAATATTATATCGACCGTTTATGTAGAGGTCTGGTACCGTAATAGAGTATACCTAATAGCATTTTTGGGTGGTATAGGTGTTGCCCGGGATATCTAGTGTAGGGGGATGCCGACGTGATCGGTTGTTAAACGCTTATGGCGGATGTACTCCAAGCCCCTAGATTGTCCAGTGCTGGCCCATTGGACAACATTGTCGGCTATTTCCATGGCTAGGCATCAGCAGAGGGCCGCAGGATATTCATAGACGCACAACTACACTCAGCCGATCTTTTCAGGCGCGATTGAACTACCGTAAAAACTCGAGAAATTCAGGGGCTTGGCAAAGTGGACCTCCTCTGATCGGAGAATGGCCAATGGCTGCTCTAGATATAAGAGGGAGATGGGAGAAGTAGGCTGAGAGTGTTGATTTGAGGGGGAGAGGGCATGGCTTGCTTAAGGCCCTGATCATGAACGGGGTTCAAAATGAATCACGTTTTGACGAGGCACATGCTGGCGCATAAAATTAGGTTGGCCAACGTCTGGTACCAAAACCCCGTTCATTGCACGCTGGGTTCAAAATGAATCACCCCCTCACGGTGTGTTCATTTTGAACCCCGAATTCCAGTGTGATCATCGTCAAATGGGCCTCAAAGAGCAAGTCCGCAACGTGCGGGAGCTCGTGGCGAGATTGATACATATTGTTCTGGGCCAGTATGCACTTGCCACAGCTTATTCTCATGTCGGCTGCTGGAACTGGTGCTGGATTGAGCCAAGCGCGTCCGATAGGCATTTAACCCGAAAATTGAAACTATGTTCATTTTGACCCCAGTTCATGATCACGGCCCTAGTAGTGCATAGTGGAGTAAAAACCCACTTTGCCAAGCCCCTGAATATCTCGAGTTTTTACGGTACATGGTCTGGAGTCTTCTTATAACCTTCTGACCTACTTAGTCATCCCCTGCTCTTTCAAGAATTACCGTAAAGTGCCTCAGAGTATCCGCTTCTTTCACAATTCGGAGACCGCGGCTGATGGTGAGTCGCCGTCCGTAGATGTCGATGAGAGCTTTAGCCACAACGTCCAGCTGATCATTCCCGTAAACTCTTCTTGGGATCGCAAGGCGCATGAACTCAGCCCTCGCATAGCGATTGTGCCCTGTCATTGGATCTCGGTCATTCATCAGGGTGCCGATCTCCACGCCTCGCACACCGCTCTCGAGATAAAGCTCCACCGCCAGTCTCTGCGCCACGAACTCTTCCCTAGGGACAAGAGGCAGAAAGGCGGCTGCGTCGATGACGATTGCGTGACCGCCTACTGGCTGCTGGATCGGAATTTTGGCGTCTATGAGCTTGCGGCCGAGCTGCTGGACTTGTCCAACTCGAGAGCGTAGATGATCCACGCAGGTGGCTTCACTGAGGCCTACAGCCAATGCCTCCATGTCTCGGCCCGCCATTCCGCCATACTTTACGTAGCCCTCAAACATGGTGACCGTTACAGAGGCACGCTCAAACCAATCGCGGTCTCTCATCGCCAGGAAGCCCCCAATATTCACCATCCCATCCTTTTTCCCGCTCATGATCATCGCATCCGCATACTGGTACATTTGTGCAATGATCTCTTCGACGGTTTTCTCTGCGTAGCCAGGCTCGCGTTGTCGAATGAACCATGCGTTCTCGGAAAACCGTGCGGAGTCGAAAACTACAGGAACGCCGTACTCGCGAGCTAGAGCCTTGACGCGGCGCATATTCTCAATCGAGACCGGCTGCCCGCCAGTCTTGTTGCAGGTGATCGTGACGAGGACGAAAGGGACGTTGTTGGGCTGGGTCGCGAGGATATGCTCAAGTTTCTGAATGTCGAGATTTCCCTTGAAGGGATGGGGTTGGTCGATGCAGAATGCCTCATCAAGCGGGCAGTCGATGGCGATGGCCTGTTGGTATTCAATGTGGGCTCGTGTGGTGTCGAAGTGGGAGTTTCCAGGTACAACGTTGTTTCTCTCGACGATCTGGGAGAACAGAACGTGCTCGGCGGCACGGCCCTGATGGACGGGAAGGACATATTCGAATCCGAACAGCTGCTCGACTTTGTCTCTGAGCCTAAAAAACGACGAAGACCCTGCATACGTCTCATCGCCAATCATCAATGCCGCCCATTGGCGGTCGCTCATGGCGCCGGTACCGCTGTCTGTGAGAAGATCAATGAAGACTTGGTAGCTTTCGAGACCGAAAAGGTTGTAGTTAGCTTTGCGGATCCAGTCCTCGCGTTGTTTTCTCGTGCTACGTCGAATCAGCTCGACCATCTTGACACGCCAGCTTGCTGGCAGCAGATCATGCTGAGACATGGTTGCGGCAGACGGAATGGATGCGTGCGAGTCTCGCTTAGTATTGTTGATGACAGAAGATAGGTTGGTCCGTGGATGGTTTACAATATGATTGGGAAACAAAAGTTGGAGGAAGACCATGCAGCGGCATCGCTGCCTGCGTATATGTAGGTGGTCTTTTGTTTTGGAACGTTGAAATAGTCTGCGGCTGTTCCTAGTACAGGAAGGGCCGAAACAAGACATTGGTTCCTCTCAGTAGGGGTTGATATAACAACAAAAGCCAATTGTGGTCACGAAGGGGGTCACCTATTTCGTCCGGCCACGATTCATATGGTGTTACTGGGCTCGTTCCTACCCAATACTAATTAATGAGGCTTTTGGAGGAAGATCTTTTTTAGAGAAAAAAAAGGAAAGAAAAATCTAAATTTGAATCTCAGAAACAATTCCTAGTGCCTATCGTTTCACTAGATGCGTCTGTCGTTGCTCTTAGGGCCTCGCAAATATACGCAAGGCTCTGTTGCGTTGCCACCGCCATTTTCGAAGGCTAATAATACGCGATGTTTTTCTTCTATCGTTGCAAAGAGAGTACTAGTAGGCTGAAAATCGTATCAAAATATCATTATTCTTATGGATTTGAAGAGACTTGCTGGTATTTCGCCAATGTAGGGGCTCTGTACTATTGTAGATGAAGACGCTGAATGAAAACTCGCTGGAAACAATGGTAACCGATAGCTCAGGCCATGAAGGTTTGGGTCTCATTAGCACTCCAATGCAATTCTGCGAAGTGGCTATTTCTCAGCTGCTCAGGCTGTAGACACCCTCGTGTGTTAAACAAACTTGATATGTCTCTCGTAGAATCTCAGCATCTGCAATCAAAATGTCAGACAATGATTTTGTTTTTTGGGGATGGTTTGAACCAACCTGCTGAGGGCACCTTCTGTAGACCTCTTCTCTATCATGTTCGGAAACTTGGCCATTTGGCCACTTGAGGAAGACATAGTACTTCTCGGTCGACTCATCAAACTCCATATGGTCGATAACTGAGTAACTCCATTCAACATCATGCTCGTTCCATGTGTTTTTGACTTCATGAGCCGAAGAAAGCTGGTTCACAGGCTGTTTTTGTGATCGAGTTCTCATATCTGTGGATGTTTTAAAGGCGAGGCAAGCAGGATTTGCAAATCTTGACTGGTTTGTACTCTTATTTTTTGGGGGGGGGGGGGGCGGGTTGGGAGGTAGGCGTAAATGCTGCGGGAGCTCCCCTAGCTTAAACTCCTTCTTTAGATAGACAAGCAATAAAAGGTCTCTAATTAGCTCCGGAGGGCTAATGTCTCATCAAATTTCATTTATTGATCTGGTGGTGACAAGTAAACATGTACGATCGATCTTCTGACTAAGTTCGTAACAAAGTCCGCGATGCAATTATAATAAAGAACAGATTTCCAAAACATCATAGCATAATGACCCAATGCTAACACAGTGACCGTTTTTAAACCTTCTGCTACGGCAAAATAGCCACACCTAGCCACATCATCATGAATGGTCCGGCCTCTCACGGGAATTTTAACTGCTCTAACCTCCGTACGAGAAACAAGACATAATTTGACGAGTAAACACAATGACAGCGTGTCTGCTAAAGGCACATCCTAACCTGGACTTGCGAGGTAGAGTGTTTTGTACGGGCAACCCTGCTTAGTGTAACTTCATACCAATTTACTTTATAGTTAATTTAAACTCACGAAAACTTAAATTATCAACTCCTACATTCACGACCATTCACATATCGCTAAGCAGATACGAAAAGTAAACTTAATAAGCCCACCAGCTGCTTATATTACCTGAACATGGCCAGGCAAGACGATAATGATAACATGTAGGGAGATCCAGGCTTCATTTCGCGGATTATCTTACATCAATATTCAGACTGACTCGCAGCAGATATGCTGTCGATTCTATTCAAGATCATTTTGTTGATGAATATGTGGGACTTCACCATTTTCTTCTTCATTTCCGTACTTCCTGCGTCAGACCCGCCTCTAAATTTGAGATGTGCCTGTTCGGCGGCCACAATACCCTCGCAAGAAGAAAAAAAGACCCGTTCTATCCGGAACAACAAAATTGAACTATTATAGTCTGTCTGTACAGAGCTGACATGTTCAAGGGCAAACCACATTTCCAGGTAAAATGGCAAGGCCATAAGAGCAAGAAGGAATGGACGTGGGAACCTGAGGAAAACCTAAGGCAAGTTTCCTGCAGTCCATGACTAGGTTACGTTCAACTGATCATGAAATTCACCCGATAGGGTTGCAGGTGACACGCTTATTCGGACTTATTTCAAGAGCCTTGCTCAAAGATCTAAAAGAGTTCAAAAATCTGCGGGAAATGTTCGTACTCCACGCAGCCGGAGCAAATGCGCTCGTGGTCCTGTAGGCCAAGGCTCACGCCACAACTCTCTCCCGAATCACGTTCTGGGCCATGAATGGAGACCTCCCGCTGGGGACTGGGAAGAGCATATCCTTACAATTGATGGCTGTGATGAAGATGACACTGGAACCCTTGTGGTTTACATCACTTGGTCCGGAGGTCAGAAGACCAAGCATGCAGCTAGCGTGGTTTACAGGAAGTGCCCACAAAAGGTTCCACAGCCCCTACTGGCCCTGAACAGCATACCATAACAGTTCTAACAGAGCTAGATGCTTCGTTTTTTTGAACAATTCGTCCAAATGTCATGAAACATACTGAAACGCGAGCTTTTCCCGCCTTTTCTTCATCCATCAACCGTCGACACTGAAGAAGGATTTGATCCAATCTTGCTTTAGACAAGTTGTACCTAATCTAGGCTATGAGACTCTGGCTAGAGCTTGAATATTTGCATTTAACCAACACGCTGGGATGTATAGCAGCGTATTGACATTGCACGTGGGTAGGTATGGATTGCCATCCCACAATAGATAGCTATAAGAACCAATTAAATATGATTTGGTCGCCCAAAACGCACGTTGTCTTGATCCTTGTGATAACGACAGAGCCAGTATGTCAAGGGTCTCAAGGGATCACCAATAACTAGAGGAGTGGGAGAGCCGTAGCAAGGTCATAGATAGGTCGTAGCGATATATTGCATTGATGCTTGCCCTTCCTCTGAGAGGGCCTAGCTAAGTCTTATGGCCAATTCCCTTCGCCACCGTTGCATGTGATACCGCACCTTCCGGCAAGTTCGCCTCTTCCTCGCAGCTAGCTTCTGTGCCCGGCCGGGCTTCGGCCCGGACTTAGATATTGCGAGGCTATTCCCACCGTGACCCGTGATACGGTATTTGGATGTTGGCATTTCATTAGGGGTAGGCAATTTACGACTGGCCCGCTACCTTTTTTTTTTTTTCCCGAAGGATAGGCCGGTACCCTGCAAAGCCGCCAAAAGGGGCTTTTTAGCATCAAGTCCATTATTGTCTGTATGATTGTGTTTCGCAATCGAAGCCTAGTGTCTGTGTAGAGCTTAAACTATAAAATGACGTATCAAAGGACGCCGAGAGAGATTTTATTGTCTCTGTTAGTCGTTATTATTGACTATCTCATTTGCGGCCTTTTATTTCATTGAGAAACCCCGCTCTAGGAACGTACCTAACTACACTATAAAAATAACCTCTAATGGAACCGGTCGGGCTTAGCAACCACCGTTCAACGAGCCGGGTGATGGACCCGGCCTCTCAGCACGGGCTACATGATGATACGTCTCTTGCTCAGTCTCATCAGGGGGTTCGTCAGCTTCTCAAAAGCCAAGAGCCTAAGTCGGCTTCGGACAGAATCAAGCCAGAAGCTGAAAGCGCAATGGAATGTGGTCCATGCAGCCTGAGCCCAAGCATGCAAGACAAAATGGTCAAAATGGGCCAAGACCTGGACGCCTTGAAGAGCACTATTTATCATATGCAAGGTGTGCAAGACGCACAGAACAAGATCATAGGAAGACTATTGTTAATGAAAAGACGAGGATCAAAAGCTAAGGAGTCACTCGAGGACGAAACCGGAGGGTAACAAAGCGGTCCGATTGTCGGCGGTGGACAATTGGGTAGCTTTATCCCTGGTTGGGACGCAAACAACAGATCGGTTCCTGCCGCATTACCAGAGAGTATTTATTGATTGGCAGGGTGAGAAAATGTTCGCATGTTCAGAATTGGCCATCTGCTCTGGCAGAATCAAGACACTAAAAGCAAGGCAGCCTCCCGCAGAAGACCTAGTTGAAGTCAAATATCCTGAGAATGACATTGTTTTATGCCTTGTTTCTATTCCTATCATGAAGATGTATGATCTATCCTACAGCAACCACAGAACACTAACCTAAAATTAAACCCAAAGCGGAAAAAAGAAAGACGCCTAGGTTACAGAAGAAAGAGAGAAACACGGAAGGGTAGCCGCATCTACTCTACATGCAAGGAAGAAACGGGCCAATGACGAAACTCGCCTCCTCGCTAGCTGCAGAGAGAAGCTTGCGGCACATGTTGGTAAGCAGAGAACCTCCATGACATGGAATATTCACGCTGATAGGACCAAGAGCAGAGAACCGGGGTTAGGATAGAGCCTGCTAAGGTTCGCCTAGTGACGATGCAGAGTGGTGCCTATACTTGGGTCTACACGACTGAAGTTGCACACCTCTTTTCCAAGGATTTAGTCGACCACGGAGTCGCAGCGTATCAACGACTCTATTAGGAGGTAGAGCAGAGTTTTCACGCAGTGACATTTACGAACAAGGCCACTGTCATCAGTCAAGACAGTTCCGCTCCCTACGTCTTGTCAGGCAGCCTGCCAACTCACAATCTTTCGACGCCCCAGTTGGACACAATGAGGCGAAAAGACCTGATTCATTACGCCTCACACATGGTTCAATAGATATCCCAGATAGAGGAGAAGGCCGTTGTCGAAGCTGCCGCAACGGCGCGCATGCAGCAAGATGTGGAAAAACTACACCACGAAAACGAACGTCTCGCGCAGGAGGTCAGACAG
Organism: Fusarium ambrosium; assembly: GCA_003947045.1. Classification (NCBI taxonomy): domain Eukaryota; kingdom Fungi; phylum Ascomycota; class Sordariomycetes; order Hypocreales; family Nectriaceae; genus Fusarium; species Fusarium ambrosium. The sequence goes on from NIZV01000278.1 coordinate 17,594, forward strand.
CAGTCGGAAGATACAAGGCACCATCGCGACTTCTACTACAGCCTTCTGGAGACTACATTCCAGTTGAGTTCATCAGTGGAGGAGATTCAACAAGATTATATGAGAGCCGTCGACACTACAATGCTCCCCAAAGATGAAGTCTCGATTTTATAAAGCTTCTGATCGTACAGCGTTGCATCAACCTCACATTATCACAACAAAGTACCCACCCTGGGCGCGACCGGTGGAGCAGACAGCTGGAGCAGACAGCTGGAGGGATCTGTACGCCAGGTCCAGAGAACACAGAAAGCTCGGGCTTGAAAATACATCCGCTCATAACTATGGAAGGGGGATATGGTGTCTATAGTTATGAGGATAGTGCGTTAGTTTATCAGAACCGATCCATTTTTTTTTTTCGTGTCACTTTTTTCAACACAAAAATTGTACCTGCTGTGTGATCACGTTCTGAGTAGAAAGACTCGAGCATCAACAATTTTTCATATCGAGGCCAAATTTTGCTATTTCTAACGATCTCTTATTTTTTGTCTATTATTTCGAGAAAGAAGTCATACAGCAGACAATGAGCCCCCACTAATCCACAAGATACCTCATGACTTGACATCTGAGGGGTAAAAGGGAGGCTTCAGACTAATCACCCACCCAAAGCTATACTTGACGTCAACAAGATGGGTAGTCTAGACACTTACCGTACTGATAACATACACGCCTGTAATAGACTGGCTGTGCACACCGCCTACACCTTACGGACTTAAGTAGCAGCACTCGAAGAAGAGACCGCGCTCTGTAGCCTCACAAGTAGGGCAGATCCACTCGGTTAAGCATCCATTGGCCTTGATCATCCATGAATGCTCCGTTTCGTGTCTGGCAGAGCAATCGCTGCGCCGCCGTTCTGTAGTCGAAATCAAAGCAGGTTGACTTAGCTCCGGTGGGTATAGAATGTATAGATCATTTGCTGGTAGATTTTCTGCATTATCATGACATTTGCAGCAACTATGTATCTTGTAGTGTATTGTATTTATGGCCCCTGGATTAAAGAGTCATATACATACCTGGACTCGTCAACTTGGCCACACAACAGGTCGCATAAGCGGCAGCGGCAAGTAAAATTAGAGTTTCTTCCGAATGTTAATAGCTTCAATAAACGTTTTACTACGACCGTGATGTACGCACTTTTGTGATTCATAACAAAATACCTTCTATCCTATATAGGGCGGTCTGATGTTCACAGAACAAGCCAAGATTTAAACAGCGCTATATTATCACCTTTGCGTTACACTAGTTAATTTTGGATGGAAATGGAAGAATTCTCAGTATTACTCAAAGCAGAACCATCTCTTTGGGCTGTCTCCTACCAACGGTTGGCGACCACTGTGCCTACGGCCATCATAGGACATGAGTAGGTCTATACGTAGGAGCCAGTTTAGTAGATTTGTTATTTTGAATTATAGCCGTGCTTAATGGCACGTGGTAGTGACAACCGTCTTTAACAAGGCGGGGTAGATTATCACAATCTTGTCATAGAACAGAATGCACTGTTAAGAAACCACAACAGGCACAACCGGGTCCGTGTTCGGAAACCTTTTTGTTTGAAGGCTGGGCAGTGTTAACGTCATTGGTGGCGTATCGGGATTAGCCACATCTTAGCCTAGCCACACCCAGCTTATCTGGTGCCGGGGGCGACAGAGGAACTTAGAAGAATCAAGCCTCCTTATGCCCATCAAAACGCACTGCCTTTTCAGCGGCCTCTGAAGGTGGCCGGCACTGTAAACGCAGACTTCCTCTATCTTACAATATTAAATGGCTGTTAAGCCAGCAAGAGACCGATACATGCGGTCCTCACGGTCTAGGGGAGCCTTGGATACATGGATAAGCTGAAACCGCCCTTCTTCGAGGCTATTAGGCTTCTAAGTTAATGATAAACTGGCGTCCCATTCATCTTTATCTTGCTGGCCCGTCTCATCTTACGGGCTAGAGGATCAGTTGGCTCCGGTTTATGTGGTTTATCAAAGTCCCCAAGCAACTGCTGGTTTGAAGCATTTGCTTTGCAACATGTATTTCTGACTTGATATACTTATAGCTATTTAGAAGAATCGCAGTGAGGCACCGAAATTTTTATGTTCGCTTTTAGCTAAATACTTCTAATAGCGTCGTTCTCAGGGTTTGCTTTTCATTACTTACATTTTCTTAATGATCAGCTTTTGTCACACAATTTCGCAGGCATTTTATCGCCCATTTTATTTGTATCTTTCTCACTGTTTCTCCACGCACCTTGACCCCTTCATTCCACATATCTCTGTATCACCTGTCTAGTGTTGCATCGTCGTGTCTACTGTCGCAGAACGCAACCACCACTGTTCACGATGCAGATGCTGACCTAGAGCTTCTTGTTTCCTTGGTAACGCAACATTTTTGAGTTTAGTTAGGGAAAGATTTTGCTCCTTACTCAACCGATCCAATGTTGACAAGGTGGAGATTTGCCCGAACTTCTGACCCCGAGGGCGTTAATGATGAAGGGAGCTTGCGTGGATGACTGACGTGTATAGCAGAAAGCCGTCGTGTAAGGCTATGACAATCATAGTAAGGTATCTCACATAAGAAAGGAGTTGAGAACGACAGAAACTAGGTCTCCATGCACAAGTTCCTGATCATGTATTTTAACGATTTGTCCCTCCTCAACTGGGCCTCAGTTACAATGGTAGTTGGTCAAAATCCGAAAGCCTAGGATGGCGAAGTTCGACAACCTGCTCAACGTGACTAGCGGGTATAGGATTTTTTGAGCCGAGCAAACACAACAATGAGAATTTCTCCAACAACATTGATTTATGCTATGCAACAAAACCCGCCGCCATAGCAAGCGAGGGATAAGTTTAAGGCTACACTAACTCGACTACCCGTGCGAAACTCCTTCAGGGCTTAGCGCACCCCGTGTCGCTCTGTCTCTCTGCTACACACTCAAACCTCATAACAGATATCCGCCTCCAACATTCATGGCAACTGCAGCAGGCAGCCACGCTGCCTGAACGCTTCCCAGTTTGAAGCCATATCTTGTAGCAAAAGCAGCTAACGAAGCTGCAAAATCTTAGTGTTCCTAATTCAACTCGTGGGGAGAGCCTAGATTATTCTTGTTTCAAGTCGCCGGCATCAAGAGCGCCGCATAGATGAAATCGAACCAGCAACTCCGGCTTTCGCCAGAATGTTAGCAGTTTCACCTGTCCAAACCAATCCAAATTCTTATCGACCAGTTCCCAGTCGTACGAGTACACCATGGCGGCGAGGATTATCTTGGCCTCGAGATATGCCAGGTTGACGCCCAAGCAGGCACGAGGCCCAAGAGAAAACGGGCGGCTAGCCTCCTTGAGACTCCCAGAAGCGCCTCCGATCCAACGATGGGGATGGAAATTATCCGGGTCAGGAAAGTTTCGTGTATCGCGAGACATGACAAAGTTGTCGACCGATACTTCCGTGCCAGGCGGGACATCAAAACCATCCACCGTCGCACCAGGACACGTCCGTGGAAGGCCGAGCGGGACTGGAGGAAATAGTCGGAGGCCCTCCTCAACTACGGCGTGAAGATACGGGAGATTCCTAGTGGAATCTCCATCAATCTCATCCCTGGACGAGAAGGAAGATCTCACCTCGTGCTGCAGCTTTTTCAGCGCTGAAGGCGTTTTTAGTAGGTAATAAGTTACTCCGGCTAGGAAGGTTGCCGTCGTTTCCGACCCGTCCAGCAGCAAGATCTTGGCCTGCTCCGCCAGTTGGTCCTTGTTGAAGCAGCCACGGCGGAGGATGTGGGCGAAGAAATCCTCACGCTTGCTTGGATTACTCATCGCGATGCGCTGGGCTACCTTGTCTTTCGTCAGACTCTCGTGAAGGCTGACGGTCGCTCTAAGGTCGCTGGGTATGAGCCAAGAGAGAAAAGATTCAGGAATAGATAGTCGTTTGGCCGCCTGGAGCAGAGTGAAATGCCTCGTGAACTCCAGGATGAGTGAGACGTAAATGTCTGGTTTCCAATTGGCGACGGACTTAAAAGACTCTCCAAACGTAAGCTCGCCTACGGCTGTTAGCCCTTTGCTCCTCGCACCAGTGGCGCATCTTACCAATGATATCAAATGTGAGCCAGTTGTACACAGCCGACATGTCGATGCCTCCACTCCCTCGGCTACCGTACTTGCCAATCTGCTCGACAAAGAGCCAAACGTGGCTCCGAATAACGTCCTCGCTCTCTCTCAAGGCCTTCGCGCTGAAGGCGTGAGAGAGGGATCGTCGCTGCGCGCGGTGCTGCTCTGGGTCGATGGTGAAAACGATGTCTGGGTGCGCGACAGACGGGCCTCGATCGTAAAAGACTCTGCTCTTGAGAAATGGTTTCTTATCCCCGACAGCGTGGCCGTAGATGTCTTTGTAGGCTCGTGGAGTATTGAAGCTTAGCTCATTGGGTGCAACCCTGACCACATCGCCGTATTTATCATGCGCCCGCCTCATGTCTAATGGATAGTTTCCTCCCATCCATGCTCGTATGAACCAGAGCTGCGTCGCACTGAATTAGCATCCGGTTTGCCTGGTCAAGCATTGGTTCCCACTCACCTGACTGCATGCTGCAAGCTTTGGACCGGGATATCTAGCAAGAGGGTGGAAGCAGATGCGATAGATGGCCAAAGCCAAGAATATGAGCCCTGCCTGCCGAATGGGAAAGGTTATTACGACAGATACGTGGGGATTGGGCTGTCTGGCGTACCGTTGTGAGCAAAAAGACAAGACCTAGAAAGACGGAACTCTGAGTGAAAATGGGTTGAGGAAAACCATTGTCCAAGACGATTCGAGACATTCCCAGTTCGACCGACCTGCAAATCAAATTACCCAGTTTGTAGAGCCTTTGTTTAACTTGGAGAGCTTGAACCTCCCAAGCGAGCGGAGGACTGCGGACACTTATGTACCCTTCTGTGGATTGAGGAAGGTGTGACTTCTTAATGCAGGGCTGGCTGAAAATTGGCCGCTTTTTGATGAAGACTTTTGAGGCCTTTGCGTATCTGTCATGGATGGGTGTACCGTTAGCAGCCCCCAGAGATACTGTACTTGTACAGGCCTGACGGAATTGCCGAACGCTACTTGTAAAGCATGCACTTTGGAGTATGTAAGTTAAGTCGGGGGTTTGTGAACTCCCCTTGTTTCTTGACCCCCCCTGGTCTGTGGATCAAATCCGTTGGCTGTTGAACTTCGATATATCATTCTTCTCCTTAAAACCAATCGGTAGGCCTTACCCTGCTCCAAAAACCACAGGGGGGGGGGGCAGGAAACAAGGGGGGTTCACAAACCCCCAACTAAACTTAAGTCTATCTATGGACAAAGTCCGTAATCTGTCGTTCCCTTGACCCAGGATAAGCCATCCGAGTGATCTGGCTCATGGCTCTCTGTTGTCCATGCAGGCAATGACAAGACGCTGCCAGACACGTACAGAATGAGTTCGATGAGCGAGTGCGCAGTCTTTGTCTCAACAACAGTCCCGACCACCTACAGAGGCTGCTTGGGCTTTTCACAGACACATTATGGGCACGGACCCTGCTGTGGTTGACACCATTCAATATCAGCGCTGTGGTAATCTACAGTACCTGCTCACCCCACTCCCAGATTACCGCAATTTTGTGCTTATTATCCCCCACAAAGCCACAGCAGGCACTTTCCAACCACGCCATGGCACCACGGCTCAGTCTCTCCCAACATAATCAGATCGATGCTATGATTGAGAGTGACTTATCGACTAAAGAAATAGCCGAATCTGTTGGCTGTTGCGACCGCACGGTTCGGAGACAACGATTTAAACGACGAGGCGTCCCACCAACGCAAGCACGAGCAACCTCGTCGAACCCTTTGATCCGCGTCGGCCGAGGTAGCTACATTACACCGTACATGCAAAAGATCCTACGTAGGCAGCTACTGCAGCAGCCGGATATGTTTCGATGTGAAATGACTGCATTCCTTCAAGATAAGACAGGAGTAGAAGTCTCGCTCTCCACTATGAGCCGGACGCTGAAAGAAATGGGATGGTCTAGGAAAACTTGTCGACGTGTCGCACAGCAGCGAGACGACGAGCTGCGAAGTTTATATTTACGTAGAGCTTCACAATATGACGTTGAACAGCTCGTCTTCATTGATGAGTCTGGCTGTAACAAGAAGGCCGGGCAGCGACGTCTGGGCTGGGCCCCACGCGGGAAGACTCCCATCAAGGTCAACGAACTCAACCGAGACACACGATACCAAATCCTTCCAGCGTATAATGTGAACGGCATCCTCCTTTCGCGTGTTTACACAGGGTCAACTGATGCTGCCTGGTTTGAGGACTTCGTTTAGCAGCTGTTGCATCATTGCGGCAGGTGGCCAGAGCCCAATTCTGTCCTCGTGATGGATAACGCATCATGGCACAATAAGGAAAAGGATTGAACAGCTTTGCGCAGATGCGGGTATGAAGGTGCTCTTCTTGCCACCCTACTCGCCAGATTTTAATCCCATTGAAGAGTTCTTCTCATAACTGAAGGCATACATTAAGAAACATTAGAATGAGCATCTGGGTCCTATTAGGGCAAATTTTAAGACCTTCCTGAGGCTATGTGTTAAGGTCGTTGGCTCTCGGCAGACAAGTGCCTGAGGTCATTTTCGCCATGCTGGGTTGTCTATGGAGGAACATCACGACATACAATGAAGAGCATGAGTCACTTCCTCTACCCGAGAACCCTTGCAAGTTGAGAGCATACAGTGTCTTATCGTCTCTGAACAGACCGTACACGACGATGAGTTTATTACGCCCGCTCGCCGCCTGATTATCCATTGGCGACGGGCTCAGGACCATGGCCACGTGACGCGTTCCCCCAATGTCTTGACCATCGTGCGGGGTTAACGAGGCCCAGTGTTACCAACACACATTTTTCGCAAAAGTCCGCAGCAAGAAGTTGTTGAACCGTCTGTGGCCTTCAATTGATTGATCGATCTTTCTTGCCTCTTGCGGCATTATCTGACCTTCCCCTCTTTTCATCTGATGCATCGCGTCATTGTGTCATCGAAGCCTGGGTATAAGCTTCAGTTGTGTTACAGCTGTGTTATTTCCGTTGGGTTGCTCACCTTCGAGCCCTTGACCACGCATCGCGCTAACCCTCTTTGAGACTAGCCTTAGTCACATGACCTCCTTTTTTCCTTCCGAGGCTCGTAACCCGTATCCGAAGTGCGTGTGCATAATAGCTCCGGTTTAATAGAAGTCACGTAATGTTTAGATGGAAAACTAGAAAACCTCTATTAGAAAGATAAAAATAGGGGTAAAAGGAAGGAGTCACAGTTGGATATGTTGTGATAATCTTAATAAATGCTTTTAGATAAGACTATAAATACAGATGCGGGAATGAATATGGCTTTAGAAGCAGTCAAGGCAGTGTGCAATGGCACCTCGTTCTGACTCAGCTAGCCGACTAGCCTAATAGTCTAGTGCTTTTATTATCAATAGCTTATCCACACCGTGCGACCTCTAAAGGTGGTCGGCACTGTCATTGTCGCAAAGCAACCATAGCAAACGTAAAAGATACCTTTCAACAGGTACCGCAGTTTTACTATGTTATGTCCTTCGTAACACACCCCCCATTTTTCTAGGAATATATTCCGGCGAAATACTCTTGTTTCCCGGGTTGCTAGGCTCTCTGTCGCGTTGCGCGTATGGATTTGTTGCAAAGTCACTGCTATACCAAAAAACATAGCGCGCCACTTTAGTTAGTGGTGCTTCCCTTATTGCCTGCTATGCTGCCAATTCAACAGGATTCAGCTAACTTGGTCCGATGGCAGGGTTCGAACTCGCGGCCTCATTCCTCGCCAGAGCCCTAATGCGGAATGATTACGAGCAGTTACAGTGGAAGTTACAGGCTAGTATGCCTCCCGGGCTTATAACCGTGGTTAGCAGCTATGAGAGGCCAAATTGAAGCACACATGAAGAGGGTTGAAAGAGCCTTGCTTTTCTATAACGAGGTTGTGGCTCAAGGGAGCTGTTTATGGTAACTAAGCCCCCCACAAAGGGCTCGTGCGCTCAGGCTCAAGCCAATCAGGCCACGAGCCGTCGTGACAGTAATGCTGCCTTTTTACAATATGTAGTCACAACTTATATGCGATATGTAGACTACTAAGCGTCTCGACAGTTGAATTCCGCGATCAAAGATGGATGGCCGATACTGGAAGAACTCGCGCAGGCGCTCGATCCTTCCAACTATCGGAAGGCGGTGAGCCGCCTCGGTGTGCGGGCCCTGAAATGACCATTTGAAAGCATAGACGTCGAGGGGACTGCACAACACCTTGAGCGTTGTCGGGGAATCATTTTGTTGGCACTGAATTCTGATCGGACGTGAGTAATATGGTCTGCGAGGTGATGCTTGAGCTCATGGCCATACCATCTAGCGCAATCATTCGAAACGTCAACCGCAAGATTACTCTGAGCAGGCTGCCTATTGCAGAAGGAGCCCTATTTGACTAAAATGCCGAAGAATATAACTCAATCTGCTTGCCGGAAACCCAGGTTGATCTACTCGAAGACGTATCTCGATGGATTAAAAAAGCTAACCCAAACTCGAAGACTATTTACTATCTAAACGGCTTGGCGGGAACTGTACGGTCGACCATTCCACGCACTGCCGCTCGGTCTCGGTCCAAGCAAGGTAATCTCAGTGCTAGTTTTCTTCCAGAGAGGAGAGACAGACCGAGGCATCATACCTTCCACAGAGTGAGAATAGATCCATCATCCTTAGCACCCGCAACAAGGCCTCAGCTTCCAGGATGACCGGGGCCCACGAAAATATAATCAAAATTGGCTCTATAACACAGAAAGAGGTCCTATTTATTTAAAGAACAGACCCGGCGCTCTCAGATGTGGACGTTGCAGCTAATCTTGTTAGGGTACTTGATCATATCCCGTTTGCTACCTATCAGCCAGGCCGCAGCCTACATACAGATGCGGTCATCGCGTTGCTTGCTTAAACAGTATTTGACCGATTTTCGACGGAGGGAATACAAGCGGGTCAAGCTTAGTCACGGGGCCGGCGATCTACGTCGAGAGCTTGGCCAAGATGGAAGCGCGTCAAATGCTATACTGACCATACCTCGGCAAGTGTCACTTGACTATATCTGTTTCACTAGTCTATCGACTGGGGATATTCTTTCGCTTGTGGACTTCTTCATCGACAAGGAATACCCGGGTCGCTCCTTAGACCGTTGAAAGACGTGAAATCCGCCGAACAGACGGACACCGATGAAGAAACGACTGACTCAGAGTCTGATCATAGTGATAGTAATACTGGCAACAGGTTTGAGGACGATATAACGGCAATAAGGAATTACTCCCCTCTCACGTTCAGGGAAGGGATATGGGTAGACCTATCACACAATGGGAGCTGCATTGGAGAACGGCATGTATGCTGTTGCAGAGCGAATGGCTCGCAAGTTGAGAAAAGCGCGGGAGGAGTTCCTGGGGAAGGATAAAGCAACAACCCTGCCGAGCATTTCGTTATTTCCAACGATTCTCTTACAACAAGTCAAGTAGGAAGAAGCCGAGAAGCTGTTTGTGCAAGTGGTGGCGACTGGCAAGAGCAAGCTGGGAGTATATCATCCCTTCTACGCTGACCAGCATGGCCAATCTTGCGTTCAGGCAAGTAGAAAGAAGCCGAGAAACTTGAGCTGAAGGTAAAAAGAAGGGGGGGGGGGGGTGTCGTTCGAGCTTTCCATGGTCAGCATTGGGCGATCTTCTGTATCGGTTATCCCGACTTCAACTATGATAAAGAACACATTTCCAACACATCATAGAGCCACGGTGTCAAGCCTTTTATCGTGTTTCTTAGTGACGGGGAGACGATGCGGCCCGGAATCATGTCGCGGATCCTACCTACGAGACCAGGTACCAAGCCGCTGGATCATTCCATCACAACCTTTGATCATGTCCATCTACCCCCGGATGCGCTGCTCGGTTCTTTCTCCAAGCCAAAGAGTGAGCGCACTGAGTTCTTGCGTCAGATTTGGCGCGTCTCGGTCGGTACTTTGTCACTCTCCATCATGGGCATCTCTGCCATCAGGGTGGGAACGCGCATAGCTGCCGTCTACAGCGAGCGAAGGACTATCGCGGCTGCTGATGGACGCTCCACTACGCCAATCATGAGTTTCAGCACTCAGCAACGCCCGATCGTCGAGGGGTGGGTCCAGGGCAAAGTCCTGACCGCGTTTGCTCACTGGACTGTGAATATGTGCCCTGACCCTACTGATGCGACGCAGCATGCGCTCGCAACGATTTTCAAAGCGACGGTCATCAAAGCTGCACGGCTTCTGGGTGATCTTGCTGAGAGGTGTGGCTGGCAAGGCCTGTTTGCGTACAACCAAATTAGTGAACTAGCACTGACTTTCCAGGGCAACTGTATTGCCGAAGGAGATACATTGGTTTTATGTATACGTATGCACTCGGACATAACCCAGTTCTTCGTCCCAGGTCGTGGCTAATCTCCCTTCTAGGTTTAGTATCCGAGCTTCTTGGAGGGAAGTTCAGGTTACCACGACCGCGAAATGAACTGACGGCTTTGGCACAATGCGAGCAAAAGCTGGTGGAAGGCCTTCGTGCAAGACTAGTGGATATTGGAGGATATGGAGAGCATCGCGGTCCAGCTTTCGATCGGCACATCCTCCCTCGATGTCGGCCACTGGTTGAGGCGATCGGTCACCGCATGGCGTACGAGGCTGCTGAGCACTCTGGAGTTGCCCCGGACGTGCTTGAGCTGTAAGGGCGCATGTGTGCCGGCGGAGATCCAAACCGTCCACTAGGAGAAAAGCTTTAGAGTGGGCCTAGTAAAAGCAGCGCCATCTGATGATCCATACGACACTGTTTTGGCACAGATCAGAGCGGAGTCAGCATGTGGATCCGAGTTAGACGACTACATCACGGCGTCTAACTATCATGTCAGACGAGGCGTGGGCCGATTTTGTCGACACTCTGCGTGTGTTCAGCCATCCTAAGGATACCAGAACTCACTGGTCTAAGCTGTAGATCACCTTGTCGAAGCTTATACGTTCAACAGCCGTGAAGGAGCATTAGGTAGAGAATAGAGAGGAATATTGACCGGAAAGTATTGTTGGCGTTCAACGAATCATGTGGGAACACTAAATGGTATGTCACATCAAAGATACTAGTAACAACCTCATTCAGCAACAATAGACTCCAAAATGAGATCAGGTCGATGTAACAACAATACTGGCACTGGGGCGAGAGCTCCTAGAGAGTCACGGTGGCCTACAGCCCTAGCTGTCTAGGCTTGTTTTGTGTTTGCCCGATACCTTGCGAGACCTACCAGTACTAAAGCTGCTGCAAGCAGTGAGAAGACCGTCCGTTGCGAGCTCCACAGTGTGCCAGTATCTCTGGGGGAAAGTCCTGCCTTTTAGAGCCAGAATCCGGGCTTTTGCCAGTGGACTGCACCGCCAAGCGTGTCGATGTCTCAAAGCTGGTCGACGACACTCGGCCGTATCGGATATTACTGGCACATCCAAGCCTGTATAGAAAACAATCTCTATTACTATAGGCATCTATCTATTCCTTAACGCCTGCTCCACCTTGCTAGTGACCTCGCTCAGACCTTGCCTACTCCAGTGGCCTATGTATATTCTTCCGAATATAGTTTGCTATTTACCTACACCTGCACGTAGCCCGTATTCAAGACATCCGGCTTGGAAAACCCCTCCAGCACCGTCGTTATATTCTTTGCCTAGCGATGTGTGAGCTTCTTGCCGTTGTGCAATAAGATGGTAAACATACATGGCACCCAGATAACTTGATGAAAGATAGTTGCGCATGACCAGCCCTGGGGTCCAAACGGACTCCTCATCTCTTGTGGGTCACCAACGCAATCTTTCACCCAACAGATAGAATACTCGTACTCGACATCCCACAGATCCTTTTCCAAGCTCAAGAGGCACTCATCACCAGCTTTCATGAGCCCTTTGGTGGTTGACCTGCCACACCAAGCCTCTGCAGTCATGCCGACCCGCGTGTCGTAGACCTCAGCGTTCCCGACCGACGCCTTAGTATCGTGACAGAAGATTTTTGGAAGGCTGGTTTGAGCGGTCGAGGTTGTCGTTACCGTCTTTGTCTGGCCTCTTGTCAATGCCGACGTCAGCAATGTTGTTTGGGTGCCTGTAGAGAACGTTGTGGACTCTTTTGTAGTATACTGAGTGGATGGGGCGGTGTTCGATGCGGTGGTTTTTTCTACGACGGAAGACGCGAGTGATGTCATCCCAGTTTGCGTGCTTGATTCCACATTTGTCGTATCTGGCTTGGAAGCGAGATTGCTGCTTGCAGCGGATTTTGCTATAGAAGTTTCTCGACCTGTTGGTTTCTGAGTTGCGGATGTAACCGACACCGTAGTTGAAGTTGTGGCTGAAGTTGCCGAGTACGTGGCTGTCTCCATCGCGTCGGTGTTTGATGCAGTTCCTGACGATGCTGTCGCATGTTTGGCCGTTGAGGCATCGCACGAACGATCCGTGCTCCGGTCTGATGTTCCTTCTGACTCTTTTGAGGCTGATGCTGTCGGTGGGGCGCTATTTAGCGTGGTCTCGCCACTAATGCTGGCCGAAGTCATCGGCGATGTGGCCAGTGTTCCCGTCTCTTTTGAATCTTTAATCGATGTTGTACCCGAGGTAGAGATAAACGAAGTTGATGTCGTCTTTCCTTGTCGACTTTCCAACGTGGCAGCCGGTGGGTCTGCCATAGAAGAGTGGTCTGACCTTGTGCTCGTGCCGACATACGCCGACGTTTCCATCGACGCTGTCGAAGTCGCAGTAGATCCCTCGCCATCTGTAGTGGAGACTCTCGCGGGCAGACCAGTGGATCCTTGACTTCTATTAGATACCGGTGCAGTTGTCTCTCTGGTTTCAATAGTACTAGTTCCTGAAGCCTCTACGTCGTCTGATGCCGGCGCCGGTGAAGATCCTGCAGTACCGCCTGTTGGAAGCGAGCCTCGCGCTTGGCTTGATGCTTGGGTGGTTGGTCGCGTTGTGGATGCAACGCCAGATTCATCGATCGACTCATCCGACGACTTGGTCGTCGGGTTTCCCGTTGGGCCAGGGCGTACTTCCGACTCTGACACTGATTCTCGCATCGAGTTATGTGAGGCGGAGTCGATGGCTGTAAGAGTTGGCTGTCTTGACAAGCTCGAGCCCAGGCCGGATGGGAGCTGAGACGCGTAGGATGCGCCAGCCTCGGTCTTGGTTTTTTCTTTGTCTTTTACTATAGTAGTTGATAGACGCCGGGACTCGGGATACTGCGAGGTGGATGGAAATGCGGTGCTAACCAAACGATCAATTCTCGAGGTGGTGGCGCTGTCTGGAGCATGTTGGATCTCGAGCAAAGGCGGGCAGTCGTTTGTCCATGCGCCAGAAAACCGCGGTACCCTATATGGCACATTGTAGGGTACATGAGGATAGATGTCGTCAATGTCTACGGCCGGATTGAGAACCTCGATCTCTGGGCGAGTTACTCCCAGCTCTCTCATTACTATAGAAAACGTCTGGCCCTCTTCGGGTTCCCATATTCCATTATTCCAGTTGCATAAGGCATAGGCCAATGGGGCCCAGCAGATGAGAATGCGAAATTTCATTGCTTAGCTTATCTCAAGGCGACACGGCGATTGCGCCCTGATGTACATGTGTGTTGGCCCGGTATATAGAGTTTTTCTAGAGGGGGAAAGCCTATGTTGGACTCTGTTGAGGACCGATTGCCCCTTCTAGCCCCGATACCCTGTGTGCCTTTTCTAAAGTGCCTTGGTTAGCCTGGGTTAAGGCAGATGTAGGCCATTGCATCATGTACTCCGGCAGCCGTCTAGAGGTTATTCAGCTCTTACCAAGCGTCTTTTTTTTTGCCCAAAGGATTACGCCACAGAGAAACGCCTACTACCGTCCTCTAGTTCTAGATTCATTTTGGTGCTAATCTTGAAACGCACATGCATCTTTGGCAACATCTGACTCTAACGTCCAACGTTAGGTCGGTTTCTAAAGACACCAGTCATCATACACGCCGCCGCTGCAGTGATCCACGTTCTGCGGTAGATCCCCAGAGACGCTGATGCATTAGGAAGAATAGCAGACATGAGGCGATCTTCATCAAGTGCAGCTGTACCATGGCGCTGGCCTTGCACGGTAACACAGCCCACAGAGGTGCCTGCTTTATTTGAAAGTCTCGAATATTAAATTAGTGAGCCTTGGTTTATGAATCTATGTCTTCAAGCCAGCCGTTACCCACCCCTGCCTTATCTTGCCCTGGCCACCAGCCCCTGACCCCCAAGCCTGAACAGGACACAAAGCTACAGACAGACCCCATCACCTTCTTTTGTGTTTTAACCCAATCTAGAAGCTATGAATCACCCCACTTTATTTTGAGACGGTCAATATAACGCCCATATGAATCGCCCTGTAGCTGTGATGCCCGTTGGTCTAGGCGACGCTCAGAATACCTCAAGGCGTAACGAGCTACCACACGCCTTCCCCAATGCAGATCGAGGCGATGAATCGACCTCAAGTGACAATCAGGCCTTCCGACTCCTGTATCAGCTCATCAGAATGTCCCTTGGGGGCTAGTTTACTCGTTGGCGGCACAGTGACGGAGTTGGTGATGGTGCCGGAGACCGCCTGAAGCGGCCTGACGACAGCTTGGAGAAATAGTGTAGTATTTTTGAGTGGAATCCAAAGCTGCGCTGGGCGCGCTCGGGACCATCCTCAACAGATGGCATGATGCTGGATTTCCTACCCTTGTTTCGACCAATCCCGCTGCCGTGAGATGATCTGATGCAATGGCAAATTTTAGAGACCATTTTGCCTCAAGATCAAAATGCGCGGCCGTGCACATCGTCTTGTTCGAGGAATAGTGCCTAAATACATGTAAGAGACCGTATTTTGGCCGTGTTGGTCCCATCACTCGGATACTGCTGTACGATAGAGAGGCGAGGACAGGGGGAGAAACATACAAGGAGAGTTGGAAGAAAAGTGAACGGCTACAGTGCCGGCCGGTTGCAGGGGCCGCCTCTCGTTCAATAGAAAGACTCTGCGCACAGACTATCCCTCAGTCTTAGGCATGTCTTGAGCCAATAGAGACGTGGATGGAAAAGGGGCTGATAAGGAGTACCCATCAAGATGTGATAGTTGAGCCTCTGACACAAGTGCTTCTTAACCTCCACAGCTACTCCACACCAAAGGGATGGTCTGTGCGCAGAATCTTTCTATTGAGCGAGAGGCGGCCTCTGCAACCGGCCGGCACTGTATCCAATGCGTTGCCTCACAATTCAGTTTTGAAGGCATTGACCTTCCTCTTCTACGATAACCTTTGTCGCTCAAAAGTGTCCCCACACAGTGCTAATCACCCGGCCTGCACGACCGTGCACATTAAGATCAAACCTCGTGACGCTTTGGCCGTAATGGAATTCCAGCAATTTTTGGTGCTACAAGGTCAGGCTAGGGTAATGGCCCGGATGAAGCGTAGGGGTAGCAGGACGCATAACTCTCGCACTGTGAACTTGTACCCACCCGCCCACACTTGGTCCCTGTCAATTAGTAGATTAGGTATCTTTGGCACGCAAAGATGAGGTACCCACCCATTGGCCCGACCGAGCTGAAAAAAAAAAAATCACCAGTTTGTACCTATGCCGAGATTACTTTTATCCAAATTAGCCTGGTCGGTTGCGACGTATAAAAAGCCGATTTGGTCAGTCACTGGCAGGGTGGCTTACGGCCCTTCTTATTTGAGCCTGCTGCTGACTGACCTAAACCGTTGGGGCGATGGTCGTAGGTCCACGCATCAACAACAAGGTACTTGTCAAAGTCCTGTTTTGGAGGTGCGGGCTCAGAAGACCTTCAATTGCGTCCTCTTGGCCGATGACCGAAATAAGCTCTATCCAGCCAACAAAGGGTAGAGATTGTGAGTATATAAGAACCAAGGAAGAACTCAAGACTTTTCAATCTTAACACACAAGGAACTCTATCAAGCAACTTCAGAATGGCCTCCAGTCAAGCTACAGGCAAGCAAACTCCAGTGGTTGAGGCAAAGCCAGAGCCGACGGGCGACACTGGAATGGATGGAATCCAAACAAGTGGGGGGCAAAATGGGACTCAGCAAACTCCAGTGGTTGAAGAGCCGATGGGCGATACTGGAATGGATGGAATCCAAAAAAGTGGGGGGCAAAATGGAACTCCTCCCCCAAGCCAACCGTCCACCGGCGAAAACCCTGCTGAACAGGGTCCTCCTAGTGGAGGAGAAGGAGGAGGAAACAACACTGCTAACCCGAATGGGGAAAACCAATCACCCCCAGACAAAGATTTCTACCCTGAAACAGACCCTAACCAAGGCGATTCGGGAAAAAAGGCTCCCCCCTTGAGTGCAGAGGGTATCAATTGGTTAAAGTCCGACTCCAACGGAAGTTCTCATGGGAACAAGAGGCAGAGGCCAGATTCGACGGAGATCGACAACTCCAACCAAAGCAAGCCCCTTTTCAAAGCAGGAGATGGTCTTTTCAACTATCGCGCTCCGTCTCACCTTCATAGCGACTTTGATGAAGACCTTCACGGGGATCTAATAGGGAGACAGGAGCCCCCCTCTAACATGAAAACTCTGGAACTGGTGAAATCTGGCAAGACGCCATTGTATCTCAACCAGTTCGTCGAGGGCAACGCACGCATATTACGGATTCAGCCGATGAGGGACAATGAATTCTTCGAAGCAGGAAAAGAGCCCCTTACTTCTAAACGCCCCCAAGTCCAGGGCGACCAGAAATATTGGCGTGATGTGTACGACATACTGGGCGTAGCGATACCTGGCGATGAAAATAACCCATGGGAAACTTTGGCTAAGATTGACCCGGAGAATTCTGATGCATTCGAGTCTCCAATGAGCCTCTTCATCCTCATTCAGTGGAAGGACAACTCGACCACATTTGTGGGTCGCCAATGGTGGCGCAACAATTACGTGCCGAAGTGCATGCCATCAGCAGAGAAGCGAAAAACCTACTCCATCCGATCCGCCAACTCTGTTGGTGAATATCGACAGAATAAAAACGGATTCAAGGACTACAGGCTCCTGAAGTGGGCTGTGAAGCACGAAAAAATGTACTGGGAGGCCAAACATCCGGGCCAGGCATTCCACAGTGGCCGAGGCAGGTCGCCGTCTCCGATTGATGACGATATTGCCGGGCTTCGAGAAGCAACGATGCCGCCTGGAACGGTGCCTCCTAATGGCGTTCGGGAGGCAACAGTGTGGCCTGGAACAGCGCCTCCCAATACGAATATCGGCGTTCGAGACACAATTGAGCCTCTACTCTCGCAGAACCCCGCCCCTCAGTACTACCCCCAGGTTCCCCCACAGCTAACCCCTCAGCTATCCAACGCCCAGGTCGCTCATGTACTCGCTCAGCTACCCCCTCAGGTACTCGCTCAGCTGTTCGCGCCCTACTCTCAACAGCAGCCCCGTTCACTCAATTCACAGCAACTTCAAGCTATTTCTGCAGTGTAAAGATCTGAGAAAGCTGACAGGCAAGCGCCCTCGTCAACCTCAGTATCCCAACGGCACAGCCTGACAGGCCATCTACCAGACAGCCATTCCGACCAGTAAGAGGACGGGGGAACGATTGCAGATGCAAATTTGTTTTGTACGTTGTGTTACCAGCCGGCGCTTGGAAAACGCGGGGATGGCTGAGTTACTCTTCATTTCTATTTTGTTTCGTTCTTTTCCATACAAGCGCTCCTTAGAACCCTACGTGACTACTAGCTATCACGCCTATGAATATTTGAGTTTTTCATTACTATCTACGCCACTTTCCATTCAAGGCTGGCGTATACGCCGAAGATGATTCATCCTGTGACATTGACTGCTAACTTGCCACGTATGCAGAAGACTCATTGATCAATCCTGCATCTACCATAAGATTACCATAAGATAGATGTAAGCCGCAGGAGTTAGAGATTACAGATATCAAGTCTAGGGCATTAGTATTTCCTGATGGTAAGAATTTCATTTAGTCGTAATATGCTTGCTCCTTAGCTAGATAGCATCCATGACGCCAATCGCACTTGTAGCATCGTTCGAGCTAGGAACTATCTTAATAAGCTTTTTGGTACCCTCTGTACTTATCTGCTAGGCTTGACGTTTTTGCGGCCTGGGTCGCCAAGGAGTAGCCTAATTACTAATGAGCATACATCGACACCACACCGAGAGCTATTCCGACAAGCCAGAGTTCTTGGCCGTGTTGACGTTGCGAACATGGTTCGATGTAAAAGTTGGCAATTTCGATCCATCCATCTACCCTATTAGTAATATATGCGCAAACCCGCATGGTAGTATCCCCCATGTCCCGCTCTCCTGTGTGTGACAGCAATGATTCGCGATTTTGGTCTACTCAGTCGGATCTCACGCAGCCGATGGATGGGATTTGCCATCAAGCCGATGGAAAAATTTGACGATTTCAGTGTCCAATCTCCGTGATGTGAGCTGAATCATTACGGAATCTCCATCGTTGGGCCAAAGTAGAGGCTTGGTTGGCTCACTTAGCCATTTACGTTCAGCACTTCAGCACAGATTGAACAACACAGGGCCCTCTACAGCCGTTTCTGGCTCTCAAAAGCTCGCGAAGCGGGGCAGGCCCACACAGTTCAACATTATCATACACAATGCGTAAAACATAT
This sequence comes from Fusarium ambrosium, assembly GCA_003947045.1. Taxonomy (NCBI): domain Eukaryota; kingdom Fungi; phylum Ascomycota; class Sordariomycetes; order Hypocreales; family Nectriaceae; genus Fusarium; species Fusarium ambrosium. Next base: position 36,302 of record NIZV01000278.1, read on the forward strand.
ATACGCACGTCCTAACAAGCTGCAAATATAGGTATTCTAGACATCTCCTCGGCTGGTTAATGAGGCAGTCATTCTTCCTCCAGCCTCGCCACCCTAGAGCCACCCTCCGCATTTTGCTCTTCTTTCGCCAGCACTCATCCTCGACAAGCAGGCATCTGAAGACAGCTGGAATCTTATCAAATTTACATGTCCCGTCGTCATGCCGCTGGGCGCCTTGCACTCTATGAAGGAAAGAGGTGCCACGGATTGGCTGTCCAGAGCCGACGGGAAGCATCCTCGACTGGAGGCACAAACACAATACCTTGTGGTTTGCTCAGTCTACTTCTTGATCTTTGCCTATCATACGCGCCGTAGTCTTCCGGTTTATCGTATCATTCAAGCCAGAAAAGGTCATTGGCGTTGGTTCTGCATATACTGGCAGGAGCATTTGAGCTTACGCGATACTACACTCGAGCAGTGAAAGGGCCGGCCGTGCCAGGTATCGCGGACACCGCTGCCTGTCTCGCTCACTCTCTCACCACCCTCATCCTCGCAAGGACATTGTTACGAGGTGACAAGACAACAAGGGCATGGTAACAGGCTCCTGCGTTAATACGACCGCTGCTCGCGCTGATCGCTACCAGCTACGAGAACGCCTTCATCCATGAGGCTTCAGTCAAGCTTCTTCATGCCTTTCTCTACACCCGATTGATCATTTTCTTATCCAAAAGGATTGGAATGAATAGGGTGCAGTCATCCGCCACAATGTATGCTCATGCGGTTTCTCTAGGCGCTATTGTGGCCATCCACTACTCTAGTCTTCCGGAAGGTGTCCCCATATATATCGGAGCGGTCGGCATCGTGATGGTCTTCAATCATCGTATGACTGCTGCTCTATCCAATCCAGCAGAGTCGGGGCAACATGCACGGGACATTGCAATTCAATCAATCAACAGACACATTGGGCAGGGAGGGATCAAATCAGCATTTTGACAAGCTCTCATGCGGGTGTCCTTGTGGGTAGGGCTAGTCGATATTGAGACTATCAAAGTACAAGATCGTTCTTCCGTGGCATCTTTATGGGCGGGCGACGAGTACATCGAATCGAAAACTAACGGACGAGGACAAGTGGTTGAGGCAAAAGTGAAACAGTACAGTGGCCCACGAACGAGGTTGTAAAGCAACTGGACATTGCTAGAGAGAGGGCAAAGGCGTCTATTGTCCCGAAACCAGAAGAGGCCGTAGGCAAAGCGCGTCCAATTCATTCATCTTTTTTGAACCATATCACTGCTGGTTGACGCATGGGTATAATAGGCTGGCCTTCGTTGCTTCCCTAGATAGAATCAAGCAGCGGAATGAAATTTCTTCCGACCATACCTTCTCTTGCGCAACTAGTCTATTGAGAGACCTGCCTGAACACTGAATGCTTCCCACTCCTCACACGGTAACGTAGTATTACCTAGTGTAGCTCACGAATACGAGCCCGCCGTGCTATACATCGGGGTATTCTCATATCAAAGAGGCTAAGAAATAAGCCAAGGAAGAAATATCAATGTCACCGGTACTGACACGGCGTAAAAGAAGTCGTGAAACTCTCAATAATAGACTAGATAGTGATACTACGCCTAAGAGACCCTATTCACCGCGAGTACAATGACGTTGATAGATGTTTGAAGGCGCATTGACATTATGTATTGTATCTGAAGCGGCCCCTCCCTCGACATGCGCTTACGAGCCATCTGATGGCTTCTGTTTTTGAGTAAGCTTGTTGTGTTACGCGGGGCCAAATGAGGACAGTGTATCCATGCGAGCAGATGGCAAAATTCTATTGCCCTGATGTCAGCCAGTAGGTGGAGCAAATCGAGCGCCCATTTTCAGAGTATTTGGCCCAATGCACTCTGTAGGTATCATTCAGCTGTCATCCTATATCCGTCCCGTCCCCTGCATCTTTTTATGGCGGAAGAGCCGATAAAAGTTGCCAACAACATCGGACCTCGCTGTAGTTCCCGGCTTGGACATGGAGTCCTCTGTCATTTACCTTTTTTGTTCGGCCTGGGCATTCGGGATCCCATGCTATCCAAAACGGTAGGAATCCAAGTCCGGATGGCGAAATTGTCCAAGTAGGCTGTAGCGCCATGGGAGGCTTCGTGGTATCGTAATCAGGCTTGATACTTCAAAGTCCTACTCAAATCCTCCCCGTCTTTCACTAGTTGTGATTCTTCTCCACGACTCTGTAGCAGAGGTCTCCATTTTCTCTGCCCCTTCGCAAAGGGCTCCTCATCACCTCAAAACGTCGGCTAGCACTCATGGATCGCGGACAGAACCAACAATGCAACACCCAAAGCCATCAATGTCGCGACGAGGTCCTGGCCGAAAAAGGAAATCACGAGCTGCAGGCGGTCATTTCTTATCAGCTATCGCTCCAGACAGAAAGCCTCTATCGTGAAGAGATCCTTCAACATCTGGAGTACATGCAGGTATGTGCTAGGTGAAAGAGGTCGTTTACTTTCACCGTAGCTGACCGAGGCTAGGATATCACTCTACCAGACGCTACCATGGTCGCAGCACAGAAGGAAATCACATGGTCTATGCGATCATGTCTCATTGACTTTCTTGTCGAAGCCCACGGCTACCTCGGTCTCACGCCTCAGGCTCTTTTCCTCTCCATCAACCTCGTTGACCGGTACTGCTCAAGGAGGGAGGTCCGTCGGGGCCACTATTGGCTATTGGGCAGTGCTTCCCTTTTGATTGCTTCGAAATACGGCGACAAGAGGTCCGGCGACTCGAGGCGTAATCATCCGTCGATCCGCGAAATAAGTGGGTTATGTTGCGGCGTCTTCAATGCGGCAATAATTGCCCACATGGAAATGTCCGTCCTCAACACACTCGATTGGGTCGTTGGTCACCCCACGGTCGATTGCTTCGTGGAAATGCTGCTGTCGGGGGTAGAGCGCGATGAGGAATTCAGGAATATGGTAGCCTACATTTGCGAAATTGCCCTCTACCACCTCGACTTTGTGTCTACCAAGCCCTCTATTGTAGCTGAGGCTTCTTTGTTGCTCGCACAGGTGGTTCTGCAGCAGGATGCAACACCGCGTGTGGGTACAAGTGACCTCGTACGCGGGACGGTGAAGACTTTGTCAGCGCACCTTCGCTATCCCCGGCCCGTTCTCGCTAACAAGTTTTCAACACCCAAGCGATCCAGAGTATCGCAGCGGCTTCTTGACTTTTGTCACCAGCACACCCGATAAGGAGTTGAAGGGAAGGATTTTGTCTTGTACTTGACTACTTAGGTAGAGCTGCACATGAAACTATGACGTTGTCCTCAAGCTTTTTTTTTCTTTCTGCGTTGGGGCTCGGCGGTAGGCTCTCAGATTGCCCGACGCCGGACCACATGAACCAATGGGTAATGGTCTACGAGCATACTACCCGTTGGCTCACGTGAGCTAACGGGTAAACTGAGAGCAGTCTGCGCGGAATCTTATTAGAGTGCGCACTAGTAGCCTTGTCATCTTCTTTGCCTTGGCATAGGTATCGATCTACACTAGAGTAACGCGGGAAGAGCAGAAACGCAAGTAGGTCAGATGATCGCACTTAGGAGGCACTTATCTGCGTCTACTGTTTCCTGCCAATTATTAGAGTTCGCAGTGGCAATAAAGACCCGTCATGTGGTCCTAAAAGCAGTAAAGGCGGTTAATGATGGTAGTAGTGAGTAAACCGCTAATTTGGGTCATGAAATGATCCACTACGCTACTCCATGGGTCTCGCTATGGCCACTGTGTTAGCATTGGGATATGATGCTATGATGCATTGGAAATGTTTTCTTTGTTATAGTTGAACCCCGGGATAACCGCGCCAGAAGATCGGGTCCAGCTATGTATGTAAAGATGTGAAAAAATGAGGCGCGAGGCCCGGCAGAGAGACTGGCCTAAAATTTCTAGCCAATCTGAGACCATTCTAGGAATTCCAACCAGAATTAATTGAGACACAAGCCTCTAGTAGCGAATGGTGTGATATGGATGCTCAAGGTATACCATATTGTATTGCCCAGAATCGTCTATTAGTGACCTAATTTCTTTGACTGATGCGGGAGAGCTGTGGGATGGCCAATCGGGCATTGCAGAAGAGAGCTTAGGAAGAGTACCAGAACCCACCGTCGCTAATCAATGTCTTTAGCGATGCGGTACCGTCAAGTATATCGCATTTTAGGCTTTCTCGAACCGGCCACGTAGGTAAAGTCCCCTTTGCTGCACCCTCTTTTATCGCCTTTAATGGAGTAGACGGCCGGCCAGTTTCGTGGATTTAAGCAAACTTTAAGCAGAGCACGGATTGAAAGCCAAGCCAGTTCTGGCCACATGCCACTTTATAAATGGGACCTATTCCCGTCTCAAAGCTTCAACAATTCAGCTTTTATCAGATTTTGAGAAAATGAATGTAGAGTTGCAGCATGCGAATCATCTTGCGAACTTAGATGCCATCCATACTGAGGCAGTTTATCTGCTAGGTTCACTCTTGTCTAAGGGGGACAGCATTAGCACGATTCATGAGGGCTCACGGGTGGGCCTATACCGCATGCTAAGATTATTAAGGGATAAAGAGGCATTCTGGTTTATTCTAGGTCAAGCTTGGCTTGATGGACCCGTGGCAGTCGCCATACTTCTACATGACTCTCCCGCCGAGATACGACTAGCGATTCTGGATAGAATGAGGAAAGCCAGGTACTCTGAGACGATGAAGGTGTTCACTGAGCTTGAAATATACAGAAGGCGGAAGGATCCACACGGCATTTTCCCCTCAGTTATTACAGAAAGTCTTCTGAGTGGATTGCGAGCAGTGGGTTGGCCAGACGTTTGCCATCTATGTAAGGGAAGATTTGATAAGGAAGGTGACGACGTTGTGTGGAAAAAGTGTAAAGCACATTTGATGCATGTTAAATGTTTTCAGCTTGAGCTTGCAAGGGGCCGCATGCCCTTGTTCGGCCCTTGCAGCTGTCCTTAGGATGTTTCGCAAGGCCATCACAATTTTGTTATCCATCCAAGTTGGTAGACTATTACGCTACCTATATCACTATGAGATCAGCTAAGGTTTGCTCTTTGCTTTAGGAAGAGTGTATCGCATCATATAAACCAATAGGGAGCTTAATAATAGCAATAACTACCTCGGTGTTTATTAGGTACATCTGGTGGACTTGCTCAGTCGTATTATACCGGTCATGTAAAAGCGAAATATAAATAACATTCGATCTTCTAGCTCAATTATCCCACGGAGGGCCGAGGTTGAACCACAACAAAGAACACATTTCTAATATATCATGTTGCTGCTATCTCGTTATCCTTAGGCGATATCCCGTTCTGCGACTTATTGAGAATCATATCCCGGATCAGTAGGTGCTGTGACTCTGCAATATTGGGCGCCATTGTTAACACCGCTGCGGCCGGGGAGGGGGGGGGGGGGCGAATCGTCACCTCGAGTAGTGCCACGTCGACGAAAACGCTTTCTGCCTAGAAATCCACGCTTTAATGTCGGATCCCGTCGTCCGAGAGGCTAAGGCTTTGAGCTAATTAGTGGAAAAGACCAACCTCTCACCAGACACAGGCGTTGGTGTGGTGCGATCGGCTCAACTCACTCTGTATTTCGAGTATGTACTGTAGGTACTTGAGCCGGCCTATAGTCCGGCCTATTCCCGTGCTTGGTTTCCGCAACTCAAAGCGCCTCTGAAGGCCGCCGCAAGCTGCTGTTGAAGGCTGTTGCAGGCTGCCTTTACAAGCCGTTGCAAGCTGTTGTTGACGGCCGTTGTAAGCTGTTTCAGGTTGTTGTTGAAGTCTGTTGAAGGCTGTCATAAGCTAGATGTGAACCTCAGGCATCAAAAACAGCTCTGCTAACCTTTCACAACGGGCTACCGTTGGCAACTTCTCTGGTATAGCTCCCTCAACCGTTATAATGTAGGACCACAAACGAGAGAAAGCTCAAATTAGGCCTATTTGCTGGCTTTCGTCGGATGTGTATATAACTACAGGCAGCCCGTGGTTTACTGGCAAAGCAACTTACCACTGCAAAGCGATTTCAGAAGACTATGACTCCAAAACGGAGATTAGATCCAGAAGATGATGCCGGAGGCTTGCCTGCGCCTAAGAGGCGGATGACTGAGCTTCTCGCTGCCCTCTTAGACCGAGGGAAAATAAATGACACAACAGTCAATCAAACTAATCTTATGGACCACAAGAAGCCACAGGCTGGTGGAACGCTCAACTCTTCGCTTCATAAGCGTCCCATTTCGGACATAGAAGAAGAAAGCTCTCCGCCAGAGCGTACAGCCAAGCGGCCAGCACTTGATAGGACCCAGCCGAAGATTGTCGACGAAGAGAGTAGACTGAAGATCTATCAGGTGCTCCAGGAATGCACGCGCTGGGACGCCTTCTGCTCTATCTTGAATACGGCTCATGAGCTTGGTGACATGACGTTGGCTCAGGTCCTTCATGACTCTCCTCCAGCCATGCGTCTCAAGGCACTGAGACAGCTAGGCTCAGAATCAAGGGGAAAATATCTTGAGTTGATCACCGACATTGAACATGAAAAAAAGAATGATGATCCCAGATCTCGCTTTCCTACAGTCGTTACTGATTCATTTCTTTACTTTCTATTTATTTCCAATACGGACATGCGAGGAAAGGCCGTCGTGTGCATCATATGCGACAGAGGGTTCTGCAAAAATAATGTAGAAGAAGAGGTCTACGTCGAGGATGTGATTTGGAAAGACTGTGAAAAGCACCTGATGCATACCGAATGTTTCAGGAGTAAAGTCCTTGAAGGCAGCATGCCTCACCTTGGCCTATGCCCATGTGTTCCGGCGTTTGATCTGGCTTGAGTGAGCCCTCCGTAGAGCATAAGAGAGAGTTTTTCAGACGATAGGTGCCAGAGATACTCACTGATACCATAGGAAGGTTTGGAAGAGGCCGAGAGGGAATGAAACAAGCTAGGTACTGGCATCTGACTAGTTGTCCCATTTCTTGTAGTAATTAGGGGAAGATTGTTCTAGCTTTGTGCCCACGAAGGAACATTCTGGGGTATTCAGGTGACATTCTAATCCACTATAGTTTGAATAGATCACCTCCGGGCTATTGTCTTTAAGTTCTATAGCGACTTAGTGGTAGTTATGCTAGATGTAGCTATGATTTGATGAACCATTCTATAGTCATCACAAGCTGTCTACAGCTTGATAACATGCCCATCGACCCTCCGCCATGTCTGTATATTTCTCTCATGATCCATCTACTCCCAGGAGTTCTGCTCCATAGCTTTATAAGCGGTACGTATGGGTACAAAGCAGGGTCTGCCCTCAACGGTTCATCAGATGCCGTAGTTCAAAAGCCTCACAACGAGCACTCAAGACGACCCCCGGCCAAGCTGCGCCCAACATTAGCGTTAGTCTTCGATGAATCGAAAGGACAACACAGTCTAGTAGCTCTAGAAGCCCCGCTTCAACAGATCACTTACTACTGCATGGCATGTCCCACATGTCTCCGGTCGATTCCTTGGTCCATTAGCTGGCCGCCTTTGCATGGGTACTTTTTTCCCCATCAGCAGCCCCATTATCCGCAGTGTCAACGGCAGTTTTAATTATTAGGATATGATACTACATATAATTTTTTAACAATGTGTTATTTACTATAGTTGAAGCCCGGCCCTTGATGCGATAACTGGTCAGAAGACCGCAGCCCTAGAATAAAGGGCCACTCCTCATTCTAGAGCCTGTTGCAGTGGCTGTCATGAGAACGGGCAACTTTGGCGGTTCTCGGCTGAACTTTATGCAGGGATGCCCTGTAGCGTAAAAGCCTACAGCGGTCAACTGGGAAAATATCGTTCTAGGCTGTTCGGCAGAAGCGACGGGAGATGGACGCGGGTGGCACAGGTCACTATGGATCACTGCGCGGGGTTGATGTTAGGCTATATGGCAAATGAACACTCAATGCCCATTTGTACGATAGAAGAACTCCGTCATGAAGAAGAGTACAACTCAGTTCAATGCGCAAGCCGTTTAAGAGAGACGTCTCGTCACCTAACTCTTGGCGGCCGATCTCCCTCCTCTTGTGCACAGATAGTCTTCTGGCTCAGTTAACCCATCAAGGGCCAGGCTTCAAGTGTAACAAAGAACACATTATTTAACATTCACCTTGTCCGTTGGGCCGTGTTCCGTAAGCCATGGATGTATTAACTATGGCAATCATCCGATCAATGGACTTGCCTTCCTTCTTTAGGGATGCCTTTGAAGCTAGGTCCTAGAAATGCTTGTCCACCACGAGCGCAAGCTAGGAGAGACATGGGCTGGGCTCTCTACTTCTCAATTTACATTTCACTAGACAATATCCTGAACCGTCAATTCAGCCCCCTCATTCTCTTGGTGGACTGTGGTTTGATATTCCCCAAGTCCCTTGTCGTTCAAATTTGTGCTCGGCATTCGCTCGACTCCTCCTCCCTGGGCGCGTACGGTGGGCGGGTACTGCAAGGGACTTCGCGCTAGTTCCTCTGCTAAACTCGCCGTCGAGTTGGTTGCAGCGAACACGGCATGTGTTTCCTCTGCGGTAGCGGCATATCGACATCGCAGACGCAAACTACTCATCAGTAGCATCGCAAGGTCAAGTAGCACAAAGCCATAAGAAATAATCTAGCTCGTTAGCATCCGGTCCACAAAGTTCCTCAGGGCAGTCTTACAAGCATTTCTGTATAGATAGAGGTCGACCATGGCCTAGCAAGACGAATCCCGAACGCTATACAGGTGACCCCAAGAACGGTGGCTTGCATCATCATACAGAAAAGAGGCTCCGTTCTTTCTATTGTATCCCTCAGAACCTTTCCCCATTCCCATGTCAGCCAGGCACGGTAAGCGCCGGCGGGAAGGACGATAAAAAAGATTCCCACTTTGGCAAACCAAATGCTCAAGATGGCACCAAATGTCAGACTGCTGGCGGCGCAAAGCCCCAATCGGAGCAGCCTGGAGAACGCGTCTTGCTGAGGGTTTCTCGAGCTAATGAGCCATAAACACTGCCAGCTTCTTAGAAGAGCAACCACATACGTTTGGCGTATGGTTTGACGCACCTCTCTCAACATACTTAGGAGAGCCGGCGTAGTACTGAAAGCGATCGCCCAGGGGCCCCCTTGACTAAAGGTCAGAACCGCCCATGCAGTCATCAGACAAATTCCCAGAAAGACGAACGCGAGTGCAAGGCTCATGAAGTATCGCGGGTGTTTCTGGAAAAATGTTGCGGACACATCAAGTAGCCGACCCTGCCGCACAAGTCGAGATTGTTTGGGCGAATGGCTATTCTTGGGCGGAGGAGATGTCGAATACAGGAACCAGACGTAGTAGGAGGTTGTGCCAAGAGTGACAGCGAGTGGACCAAGGAGGATATACATTGCGATTAGTTGGCTTCTTGTCGGGTTCATGATGCGTTCGTTCGGGAACATGGAATCATTCGTGCTGAACACGAAATCTTGGTGGCAGTTGGGGACTTTATACAAGCCTTAATCGCTACAGGCTGTTGTACCGGCTCGCCCACGGAATTCCGTGAAAATACCGGACATCTGCAGGCTCTACGACCTACCCATGTGTGCATGGGTCCTCCCTTACCTATATCGCTTACCCACATCGCGTGGCGCGACTTGGTCGCAGTAACCTTGCGAGTCTAGTCCAGAAATACCGGCTGAGTGGCCCCTTTTAGGTCGGCTCTCTTTACCTAAGGTCGGGATGCAAACAAGCTCCGTGTTGGCTAGAGCCGTGTTCATGAGACTACAGCAAACTTCCATGAGCTAAATTGTCGATAGTGCTGGGGACGTGGGTCCTGGGAAACGCCGCTTGGACCTACAGCAAACCATCGGCCATCTCCCTGTCAGACACCATAAAGGAGAGTTGCGTGATGCGGCAATGCTGAAACCTGACCCTTTACTTGGCAAAATACCTTCATCGTCTCACAGTTATGAATGACTGACGTGCCGTCAATTTGGCAATTTGGCACCTCTTGACTTGGAGGTTGTCGATTCTCTTGACTGAATTAGTGTGTGGAAAGTAATTTAACTAGCAAACTCCCCATAGGATCAACATCTTATGCGTCTCGTGTTCTAGGGGGCGGTGGAGCCATACAAGAAGACGTCGGTTGTTTTCTCCTCCAATTATGACTGTAGTAGTGGCATCTATTTTGACCAAAGCATCGCTAGCTAAGTTTCGATCGCGCGCAGAGCTCGGGAAGCCTACCAGTGATCGATCTTATCTGTCGGTTATCCCGGCTTCAACTATGATAAAGAACACATTTCCAACACATCATAGCATATATCCCGATGCTAACACAGTGGCCTTTTTTTAGCCTTTCTGCCACCTGCGGCTGCAGGCAGTCGAAGACTCATACCTATCTACATGAGGGGTATTTAACTGCTCTAACCTCTGTACGAGAAACAAGAGAGAATTGTCATTTCCCACCTTACCAACTGCAATCAATCATCAACACCATGTCTACTAACACGATGCCAAGAAGAACCACAGTCAACCAAGCAATGGCGGTCAGCCAGTCGTACGACAGAACCGCCGCACACCGGTAAAGGTTTACTGTTGTGGCTGTTGGGGTCAGTCAACCTGTCAGGAGTTGTACGGTAGTTTAGGCAGCTTGGATGCAGAATCTCGGCGAGTTGCCAAACTATAATTGGCGTACACATCAACTTTGAACACGATGGACAGGCTCGTAACTATTCCGGTCTCAGAGCCGTGGGATGACATGGGACCTCCGACTTCAGCAATTGAAAAGACCAAAGCCTTGCTTTCAAATGCCAAAGTTGGCGGTCTGTTGCTAGACCCCGAGAATAAAGGGCGTACTAATGACTGTATGGCAGTCCAGTGGGCAAAATAGAGATAAGAAGCGATGTTGGGTCACATTACAGTGGATAGTAGACTACCAAATAGCAAAGTTAATCCTACACTTATCCCTCTTGCGTCCGCATAAAAGGTACAGTCAGCGCCCATTCCTTGATATCAGAAGCAGTACCTCCATGACCGTCTCGCCCATATTCAAACTTCAAGTCACGATGATGACACAAACCCTCGATTTTATGAAGCTACCCCCTGAAATACGCTGCATGATATGGAGCCTGACGCTCCCTAGCGCTCGAGTCATCACTATACGCATGGAGATCAGGGATTCATTCCTCTTCAGCGTCCCAATACCTCCTGCGATGCACATCTGCCAAGAATCTCGCCGAGAGGCACTCAAGACCTTGACGCTCTTTGCTCCCGCCGCGTCCAGTGGATTCGGACCCATTTACCTGGACCCGAAACACGACATCCTCTACCTCGATATGCATGATCGTTTCGCGGTTGTCAGCAAACTCTTCCCTCAGCTCAATGACATGCACACAATCGCCTTTCCTCTCGACGCCATGTATACCTGGCCTTGGCGTAAAGGCCCTCCGGAGCCTTGCTTCCAAGGTATGAGAAAGCTACTGTTATTCGAACGCAAGACGGCCACTGCTCAAAAAGAAGAGCGCTGCCACATTGATATTAAGCTATTGCCGGCGGACTGGGGCTATGGACTATGGAAGTCCCCGTGGAGGATCTTCATTGAGAAACGCCAGCCATTTGGTGATTGCGTGCCAGAGATTCAGTTTGTTGTTGTCAAATGTAGCTGAGGGCACGCCAAGCCAAAACGACATCTATTTACCGCATTCTATTATGTAAGCTTAATGAAATGAGGCAAACAATACACTTCCATCCGCCTCTTCACAAGACTCTTCGCCCGGTTTTCTTTTTTCATTCCGGTGCTTTTTTTTCTTCCTCCCCCCAATCTAGGCTTGGCCATTCTAAACTTACTCTCGTGCTCAATTATGGTCCATGATTCTTAACACCGCCACTTGTTGGCGATATGTGTTGACAAGCTAATGTCTGAAGTCCTAAAAGAGTCGAGAACTCGTGGCTCACAGAGGCTAGGGGGAATAGGCGTTATGTGAACTTGAGAATCGTCATGGTCTAAGGAATCAGAAAGCATAAATATGTCATCGTCTCGTCCGCGGAAGCCTCCATGTGACAACATACAGCTCTCGAACAGTGGACCTGTCAAGGCTGCCTAGCGGTAAATTGGAGCGGTGAGGAAAGCATCTCGCCATGCTGTAGATATCTGTTGCCACACTGAACGGCGATACAGAAATAGGGTGAAAATGCTGACTCGACTCTTGGCCATAGAAATGCGTCGGCTCGAAACACCAAGGGTTGCTAAGAGTTATCGGAGGAATCGCGGCCGCTGCCGGCATGGCGATAGTCAATAGAGAGCCAGATACTGTCGCCGAATCAGACCCCGAGGGGCTCCATAGGGAGGATTCCCGACCACCCGGCTGAACGACCTATGCGAAGGCATTCATCCCGCCGCCGTAGGCCGCCCCTTCCATTCGCACGCTTTTGTTGCGCATAAACTCCTCAAACTCCTCAACATAACCTGGTGGACTCTGCAAGGGTTAGCTCTTGCTCAACAACATTAGATGATCCTATACAAACAGAATGACGCGACTGTCTGGCACAGTATCGCTGTTGACCACGTGGTTCGGCTCTTCTACGAACCACGGCTTAGGACCGGTTGAAATTGGAATACAATCTGCGACAGATGTGGTTGACCGGCAAAGCGTAGACTCCCCAAGCTTGTCTGATAGATTGCTGTAGCCAAGAAGAGTAAGTTTCATGCTACCATGAACTTCGGCAACTGACGCATCATATATTCCTGCCGCTCCTGCTAGAGTCTCCCAAGTGTACTGGCCAGGAGACTGCTGTATTTATGCAGCATGGTTTGTGTAAGCGGTGTTAAAAGCTGATCAACGACCTTTGAAGTTGCCGGCCGGCTATCGACAATGCTCATGCTAGATGAGTTCTGACTGTGTGGCGGGTAATAGCATGACCTTCCTGGTTTGTTGCATCCGCTGCAATCTGGACGCGCTCTGTTACGCTAAAAGATAGCTTGTGTCAGAAGATGCCGTCGGGAACATTGTTAACAAGGCAGACGACCTCCGCTCACCTTTTTCTTTGGCCTTCTGCATCCGGAACAAACACTGAGTTTACGTTTACGGCTAATTGTTCTTCGTAGCGAATAGGAGCATGCTCGCCCTAGCCGGTCACATCGCCTGCAAGTCGGGCGCACCATATCGCACTAGATTTGGGAAATGTTAGAAGCCACATCCGAGAAATCTTGAAGGAGGGTTATATTGTGAGAACTCTGTAGCCTTACTTTGAATTTATATTCTCTGCAGTAGGCGCCGTGTTTATCATCTCGTAGCAGCCTAGCCTTTTTTTCCCCCGCTTAATAGCTCTGGTCCATCGCACTAGAATAGGGGAGATGATTGTAAACTGGCATTCGGGATTTACCACTGGGGAAAATCCAGCGTTTGCTTACATTGGCTTGTTCATCCATATTCGAGCTCTGGTCCGGATGCGTGTCGGGCGATCCGCTAATACTCGGTGACGTTGTATCTAGTTCTGGCAAACCAAGGATGTCGATCGTTGTCGGTCTAGTAGGCCTACAAGTTGCTGCGATGGCGTACTAAGGTTCCGAGACCAGCTAACTATGGCTGCTGTCGACGCTACGACTGCTGCGGTCTGCCTGAATCAAAGATGACATTGGCTGTCAAAGCAATGATACAGGGCCTAATCGATGTCATAATGAAAAGCAGGGTTGAAAGAAATGATGGTGGAACGATGAGAATCAAAGCCAGTTGCAGTTGGCATTCGACGGATAGAAAGTCAAAAATGAGGCGGGTGGCGGGTGCATCCGCATAGTCAACTAAAGCTTGTTCTATCCAATCAGCACACTCTTCTGACGACCTAGAAGGTCGACAAATCCCTAAATGATTGGCTGTCTCAAGCATGGTGGAACCTTTTTTTTTTTTTTTTCTTGCTCAATCTCTCGCCTTTTCGGAGAGGTGTATCACAACGAGAGCACTCGAAGTACTAGGAGGTTAGTTAAAGAATAACGAGTAGCAGTAGTTAGTTAATTAATTTGTATCAATTTGTCTCTCAAGCATATGTACTCCTTCTCGTACATTTTTACTCGAGGCAAGCAGCTCGATAATTAATTACCCAGTGTCGATGTCCCATATCTCGTTGAGATCATGTCTATATCACATTGTGGTCCACCCTCCCCTCCCATCCCCCAGCTTATGTATGTATATTTCTGTTTAAGGGCCAATCACCCCGTAGAGTTCGACCTGTTAGGGAACAAACATACTTTTACGATCCTTCACCATTCACCAAGCAACATCCGCGGGCGCTGTACGGGAGCTCATATTTGGACGTTCAATATGCTGAAATGAACATCAGGTGGCTGATGCCAGCCATGGTCAACATCGTCAGCGGTTGAACTAATGGAACAGGACCATTGCCACGAAGGGCCCTGACAGGAGGCATTAATAAGAGAAGCATGTAGAATACCGAGCACGCAAAGAGTCGAAGGCAGATGAAGGAGATGAGTAATTGACAAAGCTGATTGCTGGGTAATATGACAGGTGTCACGGTCGCTGTCAAGATCAGGTCGTTCATTCCATAGTGTCACACGGATAGGGCCTGTCCGAAAGATCAAACACACAGAAGTCTCAGCTCTGGCAGCAGACTTTAACTATAAAAGAGTAACCTTTAGACCCTCATTAGATACTGTAGAAAAATAAACAGTCATTCCCAAATTCGTTCCAGGCAAGAGCTTCAACTACGGAAGCACAATCCTCAGCTCTTTTTTTTTTCTTGCATTCTTTCCCTCTTTCTTCCCCTTTGCGCCGTCAATACGAGAAACGGAAAAGGTGTCGGGGGGCGAATAGTTTGTCTAAGATTAGGAGGAAACCGTCCGCGGAGAACATTGGCGTATTAAGGCCATCGTAAAATGAAGAGCCTGATGTGCCCCCCAAGAAAATATATAAATCAACACCTTCGCAACGCGATGACAGCTAGACAATACGGTTTTCGAGTTTACGAACCCCTGACCCCATCTTCCTTGCAGATCGACCATGATGAAATCTAAAGGGCATTCAGCGCATGGTGTCACAAATCACAGCAAATCTAGGCCAACTAAAGGCTCTTTGTCTAATGCCGCCCGAGTTGGAATTATTATCGCCGGAGTCATCTTTAGTCTGCTGTTAATCACATTCTGCTATTATGCGGTCAAAGGTTAGTCGATAACCCGTCGGAAGGCTTTTGAATTCCGATATAACATGGCAATGAGGTACTGAGACAATAGCATAGAGCGGCGCCGTGCGCGTGACGAACAAGACACCTTCAGTTGGCACAAAGTGATTCGTAAGACGTTACGTGCTGCCATATGTCTTTGGTTGTTTCTCCCGGTTTATGCAGCGCATAAACGACGCAATGCAGCCAAGGTTGGGTCATGACAAAGTAAGCTCTAAAAAAAGTCTGAATGCTCTCATTTCCCACGCTTTCCCATGCAATTGCCCAAATAGAGGGGCAACGGAACAGAGTCTGGAGAGGGGGCTTTCTAAGTTGCTCTTGAGAGTATCTTCATCCAGCGCCTGGCTTTTATGGGATCGATTATAACTGTAGTACTGTCCATAGTTGGCAAATAAGTGATAACTATACCATTCAAATCTTACTATGCAGCACTTGGGAACAAAAGACACCATCTAATACAGTCTTATACAATTCGTTGCGCGATGGGTAGATGGAACCCCTCCGGGTCTGGATGCGTACGCCTCAAGTTTCGTTTGATCTCTGGCGACCGATTATCATGGCCTCGATCCTCCTCATCTACTAGAGTGGATAAGCAATCTACGCCATCTCGCAACTAAGAGCCCAGAATACATAGTTTGTTCGGCTGGTTGGAATGGGGTTGACCCTTGTTGTGGTCAGCATATGTCGGACCCGAACTTCACACTAACAGGTGTGGCTGTATGTTATTTCATTCCCAGTTACTCTACTGTGAAAACTTCGTTCCAAGTAGACTATCTAGAGATAAGCGCACAGAATGTCATTCGGAAGGGAAATCGGACGGCTCAGCAATACCGATTTTTACGGCCAAATAGTGGCCTTGCGATCTCGCATTCTGCTCAGATTGTCCTATTCCCGCCTACTCCACGTCCAAAGTATGATAAAATACCAAACAGTGGCCCACCTGGAGAATGAAAGAACCCAGAAAGCTGCCATTGGCAAGTGGTCGGGTCTGCACAATAAATCCTTGTGAATCTTTCATTGCTCGAATGTCAACACTTGCCGATCCCTCTGAGCCATCCGCGCCACACCTGCGTAACGTTGAAGACCGACTTAGGACTCTACAAGAGTCGTTCAACTCTCTTAGCAACGATTGGGAAAATGCTCGATCGTTAAACGACTTTATGTTGAATACATGCTCATTAAAAAGAGCCACAACGCGTCCCGTATCGGAATCGGTGTTACTTGAGCGAAGAGACACCATAGCAGAAACCATAGCCTTCATGGAGGATCTGGGTTTCCGTTTGTTCTGCGTTCAACAACAGGCATATGATATGGAATGGGAGGGGGAAAGTGAAGACCAAACCATCCAGAAGCTTGACAGCCAATTCAATGAAATATCGGACATCATGACACAAGTGAAGAAAAGCACCGAATCTTTGCATATTGAGACAAACGCCATGATCGGAAAAATAGCCAAGTGTATGATGCCATAGCAATATTACATCGTTTCTCAGGCCTCGAACTGGAAAGTTCTGAAGCCGATAGATGGTAGCATTTTCCACATCAACGGCCCAAGGCAGGCAGGGTAGGACGTTTCGTGCTAGAGGGGTTGTGACTACACTTTGTGGATGATCATTATGTATAATAGAGACCTTAGATGTTTTTGTAATAGATCTAGGAGCCAAATATCTCATCCAGACCTAGTATGCCTATAATAGCCCCGTTGTAAGAGAAAGCTCTCATTTCTGAAACAGCCCGAGGAAAATAACCAGCCCCTAACTCAGCTGCTTGTGACATCGAGGTTCAGTGATTCTAGGATTAGTTTTTACCCCATATTAAGCCGTCGTAAGCCGTAATTCACCGTCCCGTCTTTGTCATTAGTGAAGATCGCTATTAGGGTCAACCCTGACCCCGCCGGCCAGTTCGCCCAGTCGTTCGAAAACGGTCACGCAGGGACATTTTTACAGCCTCATTTTTCGTTATTGTTGTAACAACACTTCTTTACAATGATCAGTAGCCTAGGGGGTTTCAAAATATGGTCACATGGTTGGCCATTCTGCCGCGTTCTCGGTAAACTTCCGGTGGTTTTCATCAAGACACTTCCTTGTGGTGGCTGTAGATCAGTTACTCTACAATACCCTGGCTCGTGGCTTGTACCTTGTGGTCGATAGTGGGGGGCGCCTCGCCAAAGTATCTCTACCTACTGACGATGCCAAAACGGAGCAGCTCATGCCGCGAATCCATCGTTCTCGGCTGTGAAGACATATGGATCCTCTCGCCCATATGGCACCATCGCAAATCAAGGATTTGCGAAAGAGTAGGTACATAGTGCTCACGGGTATCAAACTCGACCAAGAACGAGTCATTGTCTTGGGCAGAGCGAAAGGTCCATTCCTCCCTGTTGTCAGACGCTGTTATAAACCGAAATCCGCGAGTGACGTATTTTTCTACGGCATTTTCCGCCCTTTGATGGACAGCTTCAGGAACGTGCCAGCGAAATGCTCTCTTCCCTGATGCTAGACGGTAATACAGATGTAAAGCGAAATGCTTGCTCAACATGCACTGCACATGGCTTCCGTAGAAGGACAAAATGCTCCCAAACACCGTCTGCGATAAGCCATCGGTGATGGAGATCATTCGACGATCGATTGTTCCGATCACTAACTGGACGGACACCGGACTTCCGTTCCGATGGGCCGTGCCAGAGAGAACCTTCGACGCGACATTCTCAGGATATCCATGGGTGATCTCTTCGTGCGGCTGCAGAAGAGTCACCCGGCCGCCCTCCCGTATGAAGATGGGAACGAGGTCCTCCATCCAGCCGACCGAACCATTCTCGCGAACGTGCATTGTCATATCCCTCAATGCTGGGTACATGTAGCGGATGCTGTTGATCACTATCCGCTGCTCCACCGACCATGAACTTTTGTTAAAGAATGCCTCATAGGCGATAGAAACGATCTGGTTCTGGTTTAAGATCACTTCTGACTTTTGTCGCAACTGTCGAGCGGCCGACTCAAGACTGGATTCAAACCTCACACCCGACTTCTCCAGGGCATTCTTGACTGCTATGATCGATGGCAGGATAGGGGGCACATAAAAATCCCAATCGGAATCGTTTGTAGAAGACCCCGGAACAAAGTATTCAAGAGCTCTAGATCCAGAAAGCACTGCGCCGTGTCTTGCCATCACCTCCAATAACTCGGGGCTGTCGGCAAAAGGGCCCGTGCTTTGGAGGTATCGAGACGGATCGATGCGTTCAGCCAGAACCGGCAAGAGGTCATGTGTTGCGCGCTTCAGGGATACAACGTCCGCGATTGGCAAGAGACCAACGAGGTGCAGGATAATCTCGTTCGGTAGCAGCTCGAAGAGTCCCGTTGGTGTCACTATCATTTTGATTGAACGGCAAAACGGGATAGGTTGGTTACGACAAGGCCAGAGAACCGTTGGCACCCGGTCGTTCCCTATGACACTTGTTTCAGGTTGTATGGGTTTCCCAAACTCGGAACTGCCTAAAATTCAACGAGACTCGGGCTTGTTTGCATGATACGCTTTTCAGACCTGAGCCTGCCCGCTTTATAGGGGGGGTTCCTCTTTCCGGATGGCGCATCCAAATTTGGCCGGGACTCAAAATGGTAATTGCGTGTCTCTACTGAAGCGGGCGAAATAGTATTACAGTCCAAGGTCTTCACCGTAGATTAAGAGACCAATATTGGTATACTTAGTGACCAACTCACAACACGCAAGTAGGCAGCGTCGTGCACAAATAGCCAGACCACAGATCTCCATCCAAACGTGATGGATCAGACACCATTCTGGGTTGTGCCAAAGGACCAAAATAGGACTGTGCCTTATTTGTCCCAGTGTAGTCTAGGCCATGCGAGCGGCCTATTCGTGGCTACATAGCTCCTTTTTATACTGTACTATTACTCCGCCAAGGGATTGTCTACCGGTGCACTGGCAACTATGCATTCCTACATAAGGGCCGATACTTTCGCAATGAACCCCGGCACAACAGAAGTGCCGGGGGGTACCAAGAGCATCACTTCGTACAAAGGGAAAGGCAGAATAGACAAAAATGAGTCGCCGCAGATATCGGTAGACCGTATATCATCGTGTTCAAATTTGATGTGTCCGCCAAGTATAGATTGGCAACTCGCCGAGATTCGGCATCCAAGGTGTCTAATCTACCATACACCTCCTGTTGACTAACCCCAACAGCCACAACGTAAACCTTCAACCTTGACAAGCCAAACCTTTCCACTTTCACGACCGAAACCTTCCTCCTTCTCGACAGCCACATTAGGTGGCTGTGGCGCTACCAACATGTGGCTAAAGCTATGATGTCATCCATGGCTCCAACAGCAGCTCCACCTCTCGGAGCTTGAGAGTGTGCAACATTGGGTGTAGCGGGAAGAGATTGAATTAAAGCTTGCTTCCTCTATCTAAGGAACGACGAAGGTCGGTTTCTTATACTTGTGTTCATCCTGCCGATCCTCCAGGCAGCAGGCTGTTGCCTGCGATCTGTCGTTCACGCTGACCGTCGTGATCCTTGCCCCACTTCTAACACCACCAACTCCAGCACGCTATCAGTCCAAGCTGTGTTGTTCTTCATGGCCTTGAGGAAAGATTCTTCCTCGAGATTTGTAACCGTCAGCTCTTTTAGCTGCCGCAGGTCGTGTAGCTGATGGCGCTGTACGAGGCGCCTCAGCGCCCTGGATGCCTGCATGCGCTCTGATGTTGGGAGAAACGCCTCGCCGCCCAACTCGACGTATTGGCTTGCGTCGAGTTGAGTTCGCTGATCATCGAGCGGGACTGTTGTATTGATGTCGTAAGTTGAGAAACATATGGTGTTCTCCTTGATTTGGTTCTTTTCTTGTCCTTCGAGGGGAAGAGGGACAGGGTGCCGGTCCCTATACTCGGCCGCGATGAGGGCGATAGCTGCGGCCTCGGCTGCAGCGGCAGCGTCTTCAGGGTCATGTGGCCGATTGAATGATGTTCTTCTTGGCATTGTGTTGGTAGACATGGTGTTGAGAGATTGTAGTCTTTCGATCAGATGAGAAGTGATAATTCTCTCTTGTTTCTCATACGGAGGTTAGAGCAGTCAAATACCCCTTGAGAAGCTTGACATTTCATCATGCAGATAGGTATGATGCTACGATATATTGGAATTGTGTTCTTTGTTATAGTTGAAGCCCGGGATAGCCGCGCCAGAAGATCGTAGACCGTATATGTGCGAGATTCTCTAAGGGCGCCCTCAACATTGCTCAGTCGAACAGGTTGCTACAAGATGATTATGCTCGAGCCGCAGCGGAATGCAGAAGAAAAGTTGAAAAGATTGTTGGTAAATGCAAGTGCGTCAATTTGTGATATCGTGACTTGACCTGGGATCTGGTAAGTCCACATTCTCCCTTGTCTCGCCAACGCTGACTGACATTTGTTTTTAGGACTGGGACTTGAAGCACGAGAAAGGAGACTGTTCGAATGGTTTATGTGAAGAAAACTACGAGTTGAACGCCATGTCTCTGTCAAACTCGGAGGGAAAAGTACCCAAGGCCGTCAAGCCAATTCATGAGATATCCGAGCAGCCCACATTCATGGAACGGATTCAGAGTGGCGACATTACACAGGGCAACCTGAGCGACTGCTAGTTAATAATGGGCTTAGTTGCTCTTACCAACATCCCCGCCGCTGTCAAGCGGACCTGCGCTATCTGCCACATGACGGTCAGCATTTACGGGTTCGTCTTTTACCAAGCCTAGGTGTTGATATACTCCATCATTGACGACAAGTTGTACCTCAAATCACCCTGTTGGGACTCCGAGTGCACAGAGAGATCTGTTGGAACAAGTCAGCCAAGACGGCGCCGAAATCCTGTATCGAAAAACGTACCAGACAGGGTCCAAATATCTCCCTGGCTCGACGATCCGTTGAGAGGAGCATGGCTGGACGGTGGTGCGGTCTGTGGAAGGGGGTCCGAAACGATCGGGTTGTGAGAATCGCGAGTCGTTGATGCAGGTGTGTTGATTGCATCCCAGGGGATCTCGTCGGACGTCTCTTGGGCACTCTGCGGCGAGGCGCGTGGGCTGGACTGCCAATCGAGACTTTCTCGAA
>NIZV01000279.1:0-57495 GCA_003947045.1 Fusarium ambrosium
AAATTAAATATTAACCTCTTAAATTTTATTATAAAAATATTATAATATTTATATTATTCTTTATATCTTAATTTAAATATAATAAATAAGATTAAAGCGACATAAGCGTTATCTAAAGTAACCTAGTCAATAACAAAATCCCCAGCTCTATTAAGTCCGAGTTGCTCCCTGATCATAAGCAGGATCAGCCTTGTTAGTGATTCCATAACAAGCTAACTAACCGGACGCTGGATTTGGCAAGATAGCCGGCCCCGTCACTCTTCTCGTAGATATCCCTGTCATTAGTATGCTCCTTGTGGATGTCTAGCACACTAACCCTCGCGTTTCGGTGTTTGGGCACTTCGCAAGTCTTATCTCCGTCTGCTCGGAGGAGGGTGCTTACCGCCCTCCAGCCGTGATAAGGAGACGTTGTTATATTTATATGAAACATAGGCACAAAGGGATCGTCATATTTGGTCCTACATCATATTAATTATCTTGAATTTCATGCCATTTTGCGACACGCGGAGAATAACCCTCCGACACTTGACCAACACTTTAAGATCATGTCTTGTCCAGATTGCTACAGGGGGTTTATACATGACTATGCTCGGCCGGTAGGAAGGGAACAAATGCTTCACGGCATCCGCACTTATATTGCGGGTGTGCCAGATCAACAAACTTCGCCATCCACTGTCATCCTGGTTACAGATGTCTTTGGGCTCAATATCGTCAACAATAAACTTCTGGCTGACTTCTTGGCCGCCGAAACGGGCTGTCAGGTATTAGTTCCCGATGTGGTCCCAGGCGGCGGGGTTCCGGCATCTTACCTTCTTCCGATGGAATCCTTCGCCGTGGTCGCGGAGTGGTGGAATATCCTGGGACATCTGGCTCGCATCCTCTCTATCTTGCGCTTGCTACCGTATATCCTCCCTGCCGTTCGCGGAGCGCAACGAGCGTTCCCAGGTATCTTGGAATTCGCAAGAGCCGTGAGACTTGGCCTCCCCGAGGGTGCCAAGCTTGGCGTAGCCGGGTACTGCTGGGGAGGACGGCAGGCGGCGAAGCTGGCGGTAGAAACAGCTTCCGACGTCTCGGCACAGCCTCTCGTCGATGCCAACTATATCGCACACCCGTCCTCGATAAAGGTCCCGGAGGACATTTTGGAATCGGTCCGAGCCTTCAACGTCCCGCTTAGCATGACAGTCGCAGACCAGGACTTTGCCATGCCCAAAGACAAGGCCATTCATCTCCAAGCGCGGATGCAACAGGAATTTGGCACTGGCAAGGAAAAGGACGGTATTCCTTATGAAATCGTCATGTATCAAGGCTGTAGGCATGGGTTTGCTTGCAGAGGAAATCGTTCAGATCCAATTGTGGATGAATGTGCGAACAGGGCCTCTATGCAGGCCGTGAATTGGTTTAAGAGGTTCCTGTTTCAATAGGTAGATCACTGTGCAGCTGACGCGCTCGATGCTCCTCTAGAATCCAGGCCAAGCTCGATTATAGCGAATATCGACTCAGCATGCACACCAGCCGACATCTTCTATGTAGACTCCAATCAAGATACCTTCGTTCCTTCTCCTACTCTCTCGGTCTCAAGTAAACGTTCAGAGCGCCCTTCTGCCACAGGATATACACGCCAGCTTCGTCGTACCAACCCCGGCTACTCTCGGCCAGCGAGAGATCAAAGTTCCACACGAGGCGAGAGAGAATCGTGCGCATCTCAGAATACGCGAGACTAACATCAAGTCAGAGGGCAACACTTGATCTTGTGGGGTGTCTTACTTCTTTCCAATACAGTTCCGAGGGCCCAAGGAGAAAGGCTGGAAGGCATCCTTCCTGTCATTTGTGAATCGTGGATCGCCCAGCCATCTCTCCGGGATGAAGGAGTCAGGCAGCGCAAAGTGGTCTGGGTTATGGTATACGGCCCAGTGATAGATCTCGACAACCGTCTGCGATCCGTCAGATATGATGAGATACCTCTTATGGGGGATTAGCTACTTACGCCCTCGGGAACGTATTGGCCCACAATCACATCGCCACCCGGCGCGATGAGGCGTGGCGAGCCGCTCGGCACAGGAGGATAGATACGGAGGGTCTCGTCCAGGACGGCCAGCAGATATGGAAGCTTCTGCACGCTGAGAAGGTCGATTTCGTCCTCGGTAGCAAAAGCCGACCGAACTTCGTCTACCAATTTAGTTAGGACCTGTGGGTGGTTGCGAGATAAAAAACCGCCGCGGACAGAAGTGTGGCGGTTGTCTCGGAACCAGCCATGATAAGCAGGCCTGCATTCGAAGAGAGCTCATCAAACGTGATGTCCTAATCATGTCTTTTGGTAAGTGTCGGGCTCCGCGATAGGTACAATTGTCTACTTACGTCTTCCTTGGAGTCCTGGCGCGTCATAGAATCCATAAAGTCTGGGCGTTCGGTGACAATTGACAGTCTCTTGCGTACCTTTTCCGCGGATAATCGGTTATGCTGCTCGAATTTGGATTTGACTTCCTTAGGCACCATGTACATCAGAAGCTTCTCCAGAGAAGGATATCGTCTCATATTGGACGCCCAAGAAAAGCTCTTGACGCTCGCAAAGATGAGTGCCACCCAGGGGTGGTAGTCAGAGGTCTCTAAGCAGCCAAAGGGCTCACCAAAAGCCAGGTCGCCAATGAGGTCGAAGGTGGTGAAATTGAACCAGTTCACCATGTCCAGTGGCCGACGCCCAGCGTCGCACTGCTCGTGAAGTCTCTGAAACAGCAGGTCGACGTACGATTTGATGATTGGCTGCTGCTTGAGCATCGTCTGAGCGGAGAACCCGTGGGATAAGCGAGAGCGGTAGCGACGATGGTCCTCCCGGTTGGCACCTATGATATTCTTCGCATTTGCCCTCTGGTGGACAGGGTCTTTGCCATGCTCGCCGGCTCCGTTCTTGCGATGTCCTCGGATGTCTTTCCATGCATCCGGGTGGTTGTACGAGAGGATTTCAGGTGCCACTCGTACGACGGGGCCGTATGTTTGGTGCAATTCCAGAATGCGTCGATGGACCTGGCCAGACAAGGCCATGCGAGTGTAGGGAATGCGAGTCAATGCCATAAGCTTCGGACCAGGGTACTTGCGCAGAGGATGGAGGAACACATTGTAAAACATGGTCCCCAGAAGATAGAGGATACCCTATACACGGTGAGCATGCAATGGACCTCGACCGGCTCGGTGGTGCTTACCAAGGCTACAAGGAGCAAAGGCAGAGCCGCTGCCGGCCGAAGGCCAGGGAGAGGAGCCATGAGGGTTGGATTGATGTTGGCAAGCAGTGTTTATGCTGTCCAATGTGCGTCGGTCACGCCGTGAGGTTATGTCAGGACTGGGTGTAACGCTCGCGGTCGCCGCCACAGCGGTCACTATATAAGTCTCTTGGGCAGGCTGGCGATTGGTGCAAATACCGTTTTCCCATGACCAACCAATACTTACAAACACTTGTTATCATCTGGTGCGTTCAAGATACGATGGCCTAGTCAATCAACGAATAGAAGAAGGCAGATAGGCTAAGCTACCTGTTTTGAGTCGGGAAGAGATGGCTCTTCGACAAGGCCCTCTCCAGCCGGACCCACGGTTGCGGAGCATCGTGTCAGTGCTGACGGGCATGCCTTCATTCCCCAAAGGGGCCAGTTCTTCAAGATGCCGATAGATCCAGCAGATACTGGTCAGATATCAATCATCTTTGCTAATTACTCATGGTAGAGATCAATTCCTTCTTCTGCCTCTTCATTTTATTTTCCCCAGGCCTATGTTATATCCTCAGCGGAACGACCTCTCGGAATTTCTCGGGGCAAACAAACAAAGACGGTTAATTTGCCATGTTTGGTTGGTTCCCCGTCAGTCCGTCTTCTCGTTCCTCACCCCCTGTAACAGCCCCAAATATGATCCGTTTGACTCCTATTAAGTAAGACATGGACCATTTCCCCCGCTAACAAGCAGATAAACTTGGTTGTTTCCGCTTGACTCGTCAACTTTCTGTCAAAACGCGATTTATTTGTTCCCAAGACCAGAGGCATCCCACAGTAGGCATCAATGGGCCAGCAGAGATTCCAACATGGTCAAACTCACGTCTCTCCTCTATTCGCTCAGCGCCACAGCATCCTGTGCCCTCAAACACGGATTTTACGGAGCAGAGCGTGATGCAGAAACATTGTTATATCGAGGGATCCAGGCCATTGGCGGCCTTGAAAACATATCCCAGATCCGTATGGTTAAATATATCGGTGGGAGGTGAGTCTCATCTTGGTAGATTTTCCCCGTCTCAATGCGCTAACACCCCTCATCCAGGGTTCTTCGAATACGGCCCTTGTATATGGCCGTTTCTTTGAACACTGCCGACCAGGTTGCTGTTAGGTCGGGTCTTCAGAATATCTCTTTCTCGTTTGAGGAGAAACATATCAAGCAGCGTATTGATAGATTCGCCGTGTTGGGAAGTACGTATGAGCCTGGTCGCCGAACATGAGAGACGAGAATAACATTGTCAGCAACACTCGCCTTTGCCCGGGCTAATCTTGAGCCCATGGAGTACTCCCTAGTTATCCAAGGAGGGGAGCTAGGTTTTGCTGCCAACGTAGCGGGGAGTTACAGTGTTTTTGATCCCACGGCGCCACCCAGTGGCTATCAAGATGGTACGTAAATGCCCGGAAAGGAAATATGACTTGGGATCACTGATGCTACACAGGACTATTGGCTTCTTTTTTGATAAGCGAAGCCAACAAATGGTCCCCGCTGCTGCTGACGACAGTGAGTTCCTTCTATGCGTGTTTGATTCAATACTAATTAATACCTCGAACCAAAGATTCTCTCAAATAATAACTTCACATTTCTCGAAGAAACGACAGCAACCGGCGTGAAACTGCCCGCAGGTATTTTCACCTTTGCCCACACCATGTCTTATCGCCATCGGCGCTGATAATTGAGACAGTTTATGACCATAACCTTGAACTAGCTGTCATGTTCGACCCAGATTCAAACCTTCCATACATGATCCGATCATACGAGAACCACCCCATATTCGGGCCATCTACAAATGACCTGCTCATGATGAACTACACCAGTATTCAGGGCGTTCAATTCCCCCGGCAGTTCAAGACAATCTACAACAACCAGCACTTGTTGAGCAATTACATCGCCGACGAGGTCATTGTGAACCCTGGGCTTGATCCCACCTTTTTCGACGGACCGGCGGGTCAAGAGCCTCCTGCATTAGCTCGCAACAGCGAATACAGCTTTGCCGAGATTGGCCAACTGAGTTCTATCTGGCTATGGATTGGGCCTTATACTGCCACTCTGGATACACTGACTGCCACACAGCCATTCCCCGATCTGCCTGGAGTGTGGGACCTGAGTCGTGACGATCCCTTGGGAAGAAGACAATTAGTCCTTGAGGTCGGCGACGCAGTTGTTGTACTCGACGCGCCGCCACACCAGAGTCATCTGGTCATCCAATGGGTCCGGCAGACGCTAGGCAAATCTGTTACACATGTATTCGTGAGTCGCCTTGTCCCAATGGAACTCCAAAGGCAATTCTAAGGCTTCATAGTTGACCCATCACCATCACGACCACGCTCTTGGAGTTGCCGATTATGTTGCAGCGGGGTCAAAAGTCATCGTTCCTGTCCGTTCCAAGAGCTATTATCGCGACATCCCTGACGACCAGTTCCTAACCTACACGTACGCTCAGAGTCGACTATAAGTGAAGCTCGCTAACATGCCATAGGGCTGAGGAACCTTTCATCCTCGAGGATGATAGTATGCGATCATACTTTGTTGACATGGGGGAGTCTGTACTCACCAACGATGCCGCTTATGCCTACATTACACCTCGTTGCCCCGCTGTGAACAGCTCTGCTGTTGTATTTGACGCGGATCACGCTCTGTTAACGAGCTTGCCAAACTTCGACCAGGGTACTCTTCACAAGTTACTTGTGACACTCGCCCGTGATAGAGTCGCCAAGACAGCATAGTAGGGAACAGGGAACCTCGCCCACCCCCAACGTCATAACTAACATTGCCGTCAGTTTTCGTCCTGTTCATGGCCCCCCGGGAAATGTATCCATTCTACTTGATTTTGCTGGATATAAATACCCAGCCTACACTCCATCAGACTTTAGATTCGGCAACCCGCCTTGCTAGAGTTTTGGCTCCTTTAGAATCTCTTGGTAACACATAGAGCTTTGTACATGCCAAAACCATCTGGTTCCAACCACATCTAATAGGTAACTCTCAGGACTAGCTTTCTGTGGCCAAGGGCGTTTCCTTAGCGGTAACTGAAGCCAACTATCTTCGAGCTGAACAAATTTGACGCGGCGCGACATTCTGAGGCGCGAACCTTCTACCAAAGGCCTTCCGATGAATATCTACTCGGCAATTGAATTGAGTCATCGTGTGCTGTTAAGTCCATTGAACAATGCTGCCTGCAACGTGATCTGTTGCCCTGTCTTAAGTATAGGCCTGAGCCTCGAGGAGACGCGGATAATCTCCAATTTGAAACCTACAGACAAATTCCTCCATCCAATCTCCCGTGTGTTCTTCTCATCATCAATGACGTCTCTAAAAGACACCATCGGCCTGCTAGTTGAGAGCAAACATAGCATATTTAATTTATGACAACTAAATAGGCCATACGGGGTCCTCTGCTCAACCACGTCCACGGCATTTCCACGATTGAACACACCGCCAGTACCAACTTGAATTGTATTCTCAATATTTCTACTTTCTCTCCAGCAACCTATCTTCTGCAGCTAGGACTTAAGGCTTTTTCCTAGGCCCAGGCTGATAACACCTGCACAACTACGTAATAGTATATTGCTGTAGCATTCCTCCAAGGCCGACCTCGACTCGAGCCCGGGGATGGGCTCAAGCTTGGGTTCGGGTTCGGGTCACAAGGCTTGTTCTTCTAATCCCTGGAGTTCACTCTTCAGGACTCCGGGACCTTTTCTGACGAGAACATACCACGCAGAAGCAGTGCCATGTAGGGCTTGACACGCCTAGGTGAAAGTTCGCAATAGATTCTAACAGACAGTCTTCCACCTCCGAATGAGGAGGAAGGTACTGGAGAGAGCAACGGCTAAATTTGCAAGCCTAGCACACAAGCTTGCCGAGTTGAAAAATGACCCCGTTTGACTCGAGGCAACTGCTGGTGTCGAGAAGTCAAGAAACTACATCAAATATCAAGTTAGGATTACACATGGAGTAGTTTCAAAACGGACCGGCATGCAATAATAAATGACTCGTTTCAGTCGCACATGCAGGTGCCCACTTCATGGTCCGCACATGGCTCTCTGTGGCTTCAATACCCGCTATTCTGTTCATCCCCACGGCATCCTCCCTCTTGTCCCCTCTCAGCTCCTCCAAGCGGATCATTTGGCCAGTATAGCTGCAATTGGAGCTCCATTCTGGGGGAATCGACTGGTCAACACCGGCTGTGAACTGCGAGGATCGGTATGTATATGTTTGAAGTCGACAAAAGACTTACCGCGAACACTTCCATAAAGCTGATTCGAGGTTGGCCTGTATGAGACTCGACCTTGACACGAACAGCAAAAGGACAGTCGAGGCTTTTGCCGTTAACCACCTCCATGTGCACAGAGCCAAGGAGGACAAGTTCAGAAGGCTCCCCTTCTGCCGCGAAGCCTTCCGAAATGGTATGCCTTCGCAACGTCACAGCAGACCAGGCATTATCTCGGCTTTTTGCTATTTCTGCGGTTGTGGTTAGCCACATGCGAGCAGTGGGGCAGTGAAACAGAACTCCAGTACCTTTAGATCCCCTGAGCGTTCCATTGGGTCCAACAAGAATGGCGTTTTCAGTGAAGATTCTGGTCGCCATCAGATGGCCCGCGTCTAAATCCTTGGAGTCTGCGAGCTCATAGTACTTGGCGAGGACGTCCTTTACGTCCTGGCTTATCTCGGCAGATAGCCATATGGCACCTTTAGTGACATAGCTCATGATTGGAAGATGATTGCTTAGTTACTGTGATGGAATAATGAAAGCCGAAAGTAGCCCACAGACTCTAGATGAACTAGTTATTTATGCGAGGAGGGAATGGGGAAGCAGACGCGTCAGTCATCCGTCGGCAATCCTGCCCGGGGCCATCCTCATTGCACTATATTACGGCTTCGGCTTCGGGCGCGACGACTGATGAGGGCATCTTGCCGAGCCGTTAGCCGTCCGTCATCCCACGATGAAAGCCGAGTATATCTAAACCTTCCAGTTCCGATTAGCAACCGCCCTACCTCCCGAGGTAAATTAACATACTATCAGATCTCGCAGCAAGCAAACTTCCATCTCTGTGCCAACAACCCCGAAAATGCCGCCTTCAGCAGCTCTGGATTTTGACGCTCCAGTCAGCAAGGTGCTGAGTCCCGCATCGATGGCGCATGTCGTGCTTCGCACTGCGAATCTTCAGCCCATGGTCGACTTTTACGTCAACTTCCTCGGCGGGAGCGTCACTCATGGCAATGAGACACTGTCTTTCATCACGTTCGACGAGGAGCATCACCGTATCGCGCTCCTGAGAATCCCAGATACGGCGCCCAAGAACCCTCACACCTGTGGCCTGGAACATGTTGCCTTCTCGTTTGATTCACTGCCCGACTTGCTGCGGTCGTACAGACACCGCAAGGCCCGCGGGCTCAACCCAGTCTGGTCCGTTAACCACGGTCCCACGACGAGCATCTACTACAAGGATCCGGACGGCAACATGCTCGAGACTCAGGTGGACAACTTCGACACGGTCGAGGATGCGACCGCCTTCATGTTGACCGACAAGTTTGCGCAGAATCCGATCGGCACCGACTTTGACCCCGAAGAGTGGATTGTTGCCCTCAAGAATGGCGAGGACGAGCGGAAGCTCATGGTACGCCGTGAGATTGGAGCTCGGGGCATGCCAGATTTGGCCGGCATGTGACACTGAGACTAGGCATCGCTTCGCGTCTTTGCTCAGCTGCAGAGAGGTGATTCGTAAGCTTCGGGTTCGAGCTCGGGCTCGGGCTCGGGCTCGGGCTCGGGCTCGGGCTCGGGCTCGGGCTCGGGCTCAGAAATGGCATGGTCTGGACTTGACAAGTACAATTGTCCCAAGGTCGGCGGTCAAAACACCATGTGAGAGCGCAAGAACCATGGACAGTATTCTTTTTCAAATCAAACCTGACTACTATCCTCCCTCATCAATCTAGATCGCCGTGACTCAATTGAGACCCTGTGCCCGCCACCGTGTCCAGGTGAGGGTGCGTAGGCTGAGCCCTCTTCAGCTCACACCACCACGATGATATCGTTGAACTGCCACCCTGCTCGATTCACCATTTCGTGGCATCACGTTGTGCATGTCAGTGCACACATCAAGCTTCATCATCCCGTAGTCACCATCGCTGTAATTTGCATGCAATTAATACAACCTGGTTAGTTGGCGTACAAGACTTGACATGACATCTACAACCTGGCTCGACTTTGCTTTGTTCAACGTGAAAAAGATCTCGATTTGAGACCCTGCCTTAGCCAGTCGACGCCCAGTCTCCTAGCCAATGTGATGGATGGATATCGTCAGGTGAAAGTGCGAGGATGGAAAGAAGTACCTTATCAAGGGGTTCGTTCTGGTTCATCATGTCCATGCCTATCACGTGGCTACCAGCCCCGGGTTCTGAACGCCGCATGCCATCTCTCAGGCCCGTCTTTGGCGATGGGAGCCCAGGGATGGAGCCAGCCCTTATCATGCGGTTTGAGTCGGTGCTCCGGTCGTGGGAGAGGCCGTCGGCAAAACTCTCCGGCATGCCTCCTTGCTCATCTCCTGTCCTCGTGTCGTCTGTTAATGGCCGTTCTGCATCCACAGGAGGATTATTTGAAGTATGGGATTCGGCCGCGCTTGTATCATTCTGGCCACTGCAGGCCTTGTTACCATAATTAGCGGTTACGCGGCGTGCCAGTTGGACAAACTCGGTGGTTTTGGTGAATGCAGCTTCGCCGGCAGTGACATACTCGAGACGTCCAAAAAAGCCAACCACAGTCTCCATCAGGGCAATGTCTCTCTGTGTCAACTCGCTTGGCGGGTTTGATACAGTATGCACGAAGATGGTGGTCAAGGCGGTAAAGGGATAGTAGAAAACGAGCCTGCCGACATGAGAATGAGTTAGAGCGAGTTATCACCCAGTATGGCATACCAAGTGGAGTACGAATGGATGTCAAGGAGAGGGACAGTTGCTCAGCTGTGAGGCGACGAAGCGTGGCCAAGAGTGGCCCCAGATTCACGGACTTGAAAGACCTACCATGCGGGTGTGTGGCTCTCCATGTCAAGATGCTTGGTGAGCAAAGCTATACACCTTGCAGCTCTGATGTGCGATGCATGCGACCTACGATTGACCAAATGCTCAAGGCCTCTGTCGTCCGGCGAGAACATGGGCGTAAAGCGTCGGTAGGCGGCGCACAATACGTAGTAATACGATGACTGTAGAATAATGATCTGGGCTCGCGATAGCCCGCCTGTATCCACCACCCGGGCAATAGGCTTCCCCGGACGAAGGTGTGCCGGGATCATTTGCAGCCAAGACTCTAGATCCTGCAGTAGATGGTCAAGCGTCCCAAGGAGCCGGGATGCGGGTGTGTATAGTGCAGCGGCGGAGTAGAGCCTTCGCGACACGTCCCCACAGATGCGCGCAAGCTTTGTTATGCACAAGAAGAGGTCGAAAGAAGGTGTTTTCGGCGCGGCGTCAGCAGAGATGCCCCCTGCTCGTTGAATCATCTCAACCCCCCGGGGGAAACAGCAGCCGATGTCGTCGTCGCAAATCACTGACGGTCGACCCGACCTCAGGGCGATCATCTTGTCTAGACAATATATCACCCAGAATACCCGATTCCTCTCCCATTTCTCGTCCTCGGAAAGATTCCATTCTGGGGCAGGGTGGCGGTTGAGCGCAAGGCTTTGCGCGAGTCGCGATGCTATCGATGACAGCGTCCATTCCAGTTTCTGCGGGCACGATAGTCCTTGAGCAAAGACGGTCATTACCGCCACGGCTTGTACTGCCAACAGATCTGTGGCATCGTGGATGATGTGCTTCTCAAAGGAGAGGGCACTTTGGAAGAATCTCCATGCCTCGCATCCCGACGCCCTAAAAGCGTCTCCCGTCTCATCTGAGAGTGCGGCGCGGCAACCGGATGCTAGCACCGCATTGAGCAGAGCCATCCACGAGTGTCTCTGGCCGCCCGAACCTATGCCCAATGTCGAGAGTAGGGTAAGGAACCTTTGGCGGTTGAGGATCGGGAAGAGGATCTGAACATCCGAGAAGTAGGCGTCGATATATCTTTGGATGTCGGACTGGGGAATGTCTTGGAGGCTGAAGGTTGTTGGGGGTTCCAGCGAGAGACCTCGAGGCATGCATTTCGGATGCCGTAGATGGCTAAAGACGCCGCTCCGTATCTCCTGTATCGTCTCACAGAGGACACTCGAGCCGGCCACATTCCGTCGAATCCAATTTAGGCCCATATCCGAGAT
This sequence comes from Fusarium ambrosium, assembly GCA_003947045.1. NCBI lineage: Eukaryota > Fungi > Ascomycota > Sordariomycetes > Hypocreales > Nectriaceae > Fusarium > Fusarium ambrosium. The sequence continues at coordinate 11,487 of NIZV01000279.1, forward strand.
CAAGGCGATGCCGGACGAGGGGCCCGTGTACTCATCACCATCGCTTCCCCGCATCCACAAGGCTGGATTGGGGTCCTTGAGGCACTCGGTGTCGTGGCCGTCAAGTATCTTGTCAAGCAGACTCCCGTCCTGCACCATGCTTGAGCTCGGTGGAGTCTGCAGGACATGATCAGTGTCGTAGGTCATGTGCGGGAAGGGAGCCGTCATCGAGTCGAGGTCAATTGGGGGGCAGTTCGAGGAGGTGATGCTGTTTATGGTGGCTGTCTGTTCGTTCGAAGGCTGCCATGTCTCTCCTGAAAAGTCAAACTCGAAGTCCGAGAGTGTTGAGTCTTGAGGCGGGTCTCGAGCTGGTACCGGAGCTTGTTCTGATACAGCTGATGCCGCCGCCCCCGCTGCTCCTGCTGCTGCTGCTGCTGCTGCTGCTGCTGATGCTGATGATGATGATGATGATGAAGAAGAAGAAGAAGACGCCGGTGCAACTGATGCTACTGATCCTGGTACTAGTCCACCGGGTGACTGCACAGCGACAGCCTCCCGAACCCTCTGCGTTCCGGGTCCATCGGACATGGGCGTGGACATGAACCCGCGCGTACCTCGAAAGGTGCCAGCTCCGGTCCAATGCTTGGTTCGTCTCTCTCCCGCGTACGTGCAGGAGCTGGCGCGGTGCTTGCAGTTCTGGCACACTGGTCGTGCCCGATCACATCTGATCTTGCGAGCGCGGCATGCTTTGCATGCCATGGTGAAGTTGGATGGGCGGCGGACTCAAGCTGTGCAGGATGTGACGGGCAATCAAGGTCAAAGTTGAGAGGTGGAGGCGATCGTGGGGCAGTGAGGAGGTACCCAGGCTCGGAGCGGTGATTTACCGTTTAGGCAATTTAGCCGGGTGGTATAATAACAATATGTGACGAAGGATATAACCTAGCTTTTCTGCGGTACCTAGCTGAAAGGTGCCTTTCCTTTTGGTATAGCGGCTTAGCGGTAGTTATAAGCCTGGGAGGCGTATTGGCCTATAACTTCTATTATAACTGCTTGCATTCCTATTATATTAGGGGGCTCTAGCGAATAATAAGGCCGTGAGTTTAAACCCTGCAATTAGACTCTGCTAGCTGAATCTATGAGAGACCTTAGTAAACTAAGAAATAGAGTATTTCGCTAGAATATATTCCTAGAAAAATAGGGTATATATAATAAAAGATATAACCTAGCTTTTCTATAGTACCTAGTAGAAAGGTGCCTTTCCTTTTAGTACAGCAGCTTAGCGATATAAGAACTTGGGATCCCATGTGAAAATACCATCTAGTTACCTACCCTACAGGCTGCAGAGGATTCTTTGCTGTCCCTATCTATTCTTTTCACTATTCCCATATATCCATCCTATCAACCAACCACCATCTTGAAAGATGAATACTAACTTTGGTAGAAGTAGGCTTCGTAGGTAGCACCAGTCGATCACAGCATCGACAATGCAATGTCGAGGTCACTGCCACCAAGGCCTTCGCAACCGCACTGTGCTAGCATTTCAAGGCCCTGTGCTACGTGGTGCTCATATTCGGTTGACATTGACTCCTGTTCACATCTGAGATCCAATGACGTATCCGTGTCATCATCATCTAGTTTCTCCTCGCTGCCGTCCGCTGGCTTCGCCTCTTTTTTTGTCTCCCGGGCCCTGAATCCCGGATTGGAGTCGTCCTCGGGACTTGTCGAACACGCTTTATCCGCCATTTTCACATCTTGTGCCGAAGGAGCTGCACGCATCGTAGCCTGCGGGCCATCATCCGCTCGGGTCGTCTGTTGGACCTCCGGTGCACTGTTGATTGGCCCCTTGAGGTAATCCTCGGATGGCCCTATCTCGCCAAGATGACGTCACGGAAGCTGCAGCTGGGTAGGAAAACCTGGGCCTCGGGCAGTCGACCCTTACCGAAAGCCACGTCGATAGTAAAGGCGAGCCTCAGATACCAAACGGGCTGGAATGTCAGCACACCTACCCCGTCGTCTATGGCCGTAGAGCTTTGATCCTGCACAATCCTCGGCTGCTCTGTGCTTGGCATCGAGCCAGCTCGAGCGAGACGGATAATATGACTGATGGTGTCGGTGACCCAGTCGACGCCCTCATACTGAAGCTGATATGTATCCATGGCTCTGCTAAGAATTCCGAGGCGATGGTTCATGAGCTTTGAGTGTGATGAATCGGCTGCTGCTTTGGATGAAGAGAGCTTCTCCACGCCTACAAGATGCAGTAGAAGAGGCAGCGCTGTGCACGAGACGGCGGTGATGGGCAGCCACCTCACTAGCCTGAGATGTATCAGCTTTTCCAGACATTCCGTGGTCCCGAGCGCGGCGTCTTGGAGCTCAAAGTGGCTGTCTTTGAGTGTGATGAAGTCTGGGGGAGTCGTCACAGAAGTCTTTGGATTGGTGGCCAACTTTAAAATCTCGTAATGGCCGAGCGCTACCTTCGTTGAGCTGGGTGCGAACAAGGTTAATTCCACGTGGGAGGCTAGACATGAGAGGCTTACTAGTAGTACATGGCAACAAGGTTGGAGAAGAGAACCACCGAGCCATGGCGCTTGATCGACTCGGGAGGACTGCTGAAGTCGGGCAGCCGTACGGTAGCCTGATCGTGCCACCTGCGGAGAGCGGAACGCCAGCTTCGGATCTGACCCAGTACCTCGACGTGAGGGCCACCAGGCCTGAGGCGATCTTCAATGGGGAATGCTAGCTGGAGCACGTCGGTTAAGATGATGCACAGCTCTACAAGCAGTTCCAGGATCTCGGCCAGGCGGATCTTGGTTTCAGTGTCATGCACAAGGCTCCGATGACACTCCCCCACAAGGTCGTGGTGACCTAGGTGAGAGTGATGGCCGACAGCAAAATGGTCCGGGGTGATCAGGATGCCTCGACGCATGCCCAGTCCAAAGATGCGGTCACGGATGATGCAGCACCACCATAGCCGTTTGCGAAGAGAGTAGTCCTCCGACTTCTCGTCGAAAGCTTCATAATTGTGAGCTTCGGCGTCCCTTGCGTGTTGGATCGCGATAGAAAGCCAAGGGATATTTGGTTTACGGGGGACATCGTAGGACGAGAAGGACCAGGACGCCAGGAGCAGCGCGGCCTGCGACCTGGTGATGGATGAGGACTCGGTTTCAAAGTTAAAAAGCAGCAGCGCCTGGCGGTAGAACACCGCCCTCGCCGCTCGAGCTGTCTTGAGTCCGAGCATGCTGAGGGTCGCCTGCGGAACATACTTGGGTATGAATCAGCCAAACTGGTCCCTGCGGGAGAACGAACGAAACAGACTCACGCTGCAACAGGCAAACATCATGGCTTGGAACAGGAGCAGAGATATCTCCTGGCGGGGCTCGCGACAGCCGGCACGTTGCGTGTAGGCATCCCAGAAAGCCCCTTCGTCCAGCAGGGGGAGCATCGGGTGCATGTGTAGGAAGTACTGACGGACGAACTGGTCGAGGATTTGGGGACGGAGGACGTGTAGGCAACCCTGCAGTTCGAGGAACTGAAAGTCCTGCTCCGCGAGAGAACTGATGTTGCTGATGACGAGAAACTGATAATATGAATAGCTGATGTAGCAAGCAGCGGGCACGGGGTCGTCACGCCTCCAAGGGCCAAGTTTGGTCCGCTCGTCCTCGGTGTTGGTGGTCACCGGGACACCGCCGACTAGACTTGCTGTTTCGTCGTTGTGATCGAGGCCTTCGCCTTTCTCGAAGACACTGTCCGGATTGCCGACATTGTCTGGAGGAGTCCGTGGTGGCTGACTAGTCGCGGGCCCCCGTGCTGCGAGACTCTTGGCCTCCCAACTGCTACATATTAGTACTTTCCCATGAAGGTGGTTATGCTCCAACCGAGCTTACTATCTTTTGATTCGTCTTGTCCAGGACACCTCGCACTCATCCCCATCTAGGCGGCAGTTCATGCAGGGAACACCACTGATCGAGACGTTGCATCTCACCTTGCGCGTTCGGCACCTCAGACAAGCGTGGGCTGCGCGCTTTTGCGGCCTTCGTGTTGCCACCGAGGGGGTTGTTGCTGATGTAGGGTCACGGCTCATGGTGCCAACGACACAAGGGGAATATTAAGTCCGTGCTATTGTGCTTGCAGCTCATGCAGTGGTGAGTGGAAAAGGGGCTTAGTAAAGTAGGTTAAAAGACTTGGCAGAGGACAAGAAAGAGTAGGACGCCAGCTCCAAGACCTTGGGTCTGGCTCTAAGCTTAATTGGAGGTCGATAGACAGCGAGAAGAACGCAAAGCTGGCATATTCGTCCATTTCAGCGCCTAGGGGCTCGCCCGCCCAGGGCCTGACTGAGCTCGAGCCCGAGCCCGAGCCCGAGCCCGAGGCCGAAACCGAGGCCGAGGACGCCGCCCCGGCCACTAACCTTGCACGTGGTGGCCTATCCAGCAGGCACAATAAATGTAGCGCGTCTCAGTTCTCGGTGTTGTAGTGTTAAATGAGATAGATCCTAGCCCTTCCCGTCGCGTTGTGGCTGCTGCATAGATCCCGAAAGGCAAATAGCTAGTATCGTCTCATCCCAGGTTCTTCAGACCTGTTCCCTCATACTCCCAGGCTCCATTTTTGCCTACTAGATTTCTGAATTCAACCCCAGACTTATCTAATATTAGCGTGCCACCACAGATTGATACCCAGTCCTCGCAAAAATCAGGCTATGGCTTCTTTCGACAGTCTCGTCCGCTTTCTTGGCGAAGATGGAAACGTGTACTACGGAGAAGCAGGAGTGTCTTCCAAGCACACCAAAGAGAGCCTTACCGGCTGCTTAGTGCCCATCTTTCAAGGAGTCGAGCCTTGGGGTAGCGACTTTGTCTTAACCGGAGAGCATAGGAAGGTTGCAGAGGTAGTGACCCTCGGCGAGTTGCCCGACAAGCCGTTTCGTCGATGCCCCAACTCTGCGAGTTGCTGCTAATCCGATGAGCATGCAGGTCCTCTGCCCGCTACCAGCTACCCCCATCTTCATGTGTGTCGGCCTCAACTACAAGCAGCATGCGGAAGAGGCCAAGGTAGATGATCTTTGTTTGTCTAGCTTATCTTCTCCATCGAGATACTGACGAGCGCAGATGAGCTACGGAGAGTATCCAGTCATCTTCGCCAAGCCAGCAGGTAAGATGCCGTTGATCCCGGAAAGCGACCAAGCTCTGACAAGGCCTTGTAGATGCACTTGCCGGGCCATTCGAGGATGTGACAGTGCCGTCGGCCTGTATCTCAATGGACTACGAGGTAGGCGTTATAGACAACGTCCTTGAGGTGATGACCAGAGGCTGACCCTTGCTTTCCAGGCCGAACTCTGTGTGGTTATTGGCAAAGACTGTAAGAATTTGACAGCTGACAGCGATCTCTCCGAGTACATACTGGGATATGCTGTCGGAAACGATGTCTCATCGCGCTGGTGGCAAATGCCCGAGCGATCAGGCAATCAGCATGGCATCGCCAAGTCGTTTGACAAGTTCGGGCCAGTCGGCCCCGTCATCACTTCCCCCAAGGTGATTAGAAACCCGGCTGACCTCGTCTTGGAATGCTTCGTCAACGGGGAAAGGAGACAGTCCACCAAGATTGACGACATGATCTTTGATGTACCCGCCATTCTTGAGCACCTGAGTCGAGGGACTACATTGCGAAAGGGCACCATCATCATGACAGGAACGCCCAGTGGTGTGGCGGCTTTCATGAAGCCCCCCGGGTGGCTGAAGGACGGCGACATTGTCGAAGTGCATCTTAGCAAGGTTGGGGCCATCCGAAACAAAATGGTGTTTGAAGCGAATGCCAAGTAGAAGTGAGGAGGCTCAATAACCGTGGAATCGCATGGTTGTGGCGCGGTAGCTTGAAAGCTTCATCGTTCTATTGATGCATGCATTGCAGAACTGGTTGAAGATTCTTTTGGACCTATAGACAGTGTAGACAGTGTATCGTGGTTAATAATTGCATGTGAGGATAATGTATTCTTTGTTATAATTGAAGCCCGGGATAACTGAGCCAGAAGATCGAGCCAGATGATCATATATGAGGAAGTACTCGCTCATGTACTGGCAATGTCTCGAAATAGAAGTTTTTCCATTTTAGTCCTTGTATGCATCGCCCTTAGGGCAGGTAGTTTGGTAGCTCGGTTCTCATCACGAGACTAACTTAGCCTACAACTGGTTCAACTTGAGGCGGTCCGTATCTCACACTCCCGAGACAGCAGCTCCGCCCTCCAGACTTTAGCATCGTCGAGCAGGCTAGAGCGAGCGAGGGCAATGGTAACAGTAATATTTCCTAGGTTTTGGTAGCCTCGTTTCTAACCATGGTATCAAAGGTTTCACCCAACTTCGGCCAAAGCAAGTGTTTAAAGTTGGTATATGCTATTTATCCTGGTTGTACTGTACCACAAAACCACACACCGAAGCTCGCACTATATAGCCCTCTCCCACGGATAGTCAAGGGGGTTTCCAACCTCCAAAGACCATTGCTAATGACTTGCCATGTGCATGGCAGCACGATAGCCAAACACCATGGCCGGCCCCAGACACGAGCCGCCTCCAGGGTACTTACCCATCATGACTGAGTTCTGGTCCGCCCCCGCAGCGTAAAGTCCAGGGATTGCGTTCCCCTTATCATTCAGAACCTGGGCATCCTTGTTCGTGTCTAGCCCATACAAGGTGCTCAGATTGCCAGGGTACAGGGCCACAGCGTAGAACGGTCCTTTCTCGAGGGGCCGCAGATTGACATTGGGCTTGTGTGAGAAGTCGCCGTAGCTGTTGTCGAACGGGTGCTCACCGCGGTGAAAGTCGGGGTCTTTTCCTTGCCTTGCGTGCTCGTTGAATCTGTTGACTGTCGATGCCAGGCTTTTGGCATCCAGGCCCAGATTATCAGCAAGTGCCTTGATTGTCTTGCCCTTCTTGAAGTAACCGGTACGAGTAAGATGCCACATGGGATACGGCCAGGGGAGTGACACACCCATGCCGTATTTCCGGACCGCCTGGTGATCGCCAATGAGCCAGGCCTTGGTGACCTTTGCCTCCTTCATGTGCTGGCCGAAGGTTTGGTACGGCTCTGCTTCGTTGGCGAAGCGCTTACCGTCCGTATCGACAATGATATATCCGGGCTTGGGTCGGTCGAACCCAGCATGGGGGAAGCGTCGCAGCGTACCTTTCTTGGGGTGGTACTCGGAGATGGACGAGTAGAGCGCGTTATCAACCAGCGGCGGGGGCAGACGACCGCCGAGTTGCTGACCCAGCCGCATACCGTCGCCTGTGTTTCCCCGCGGCCCGGCTGTGTTCTGAGACAGGGTGTTGTACTTGCTCATCAACTCTTTGGAACGACCGAATCCTCCACTGGCAAGCACGATGCCCTTTTTGGCTTGCACCCTTACTGGCTTTCCGTGCTTCTCAACAACAACGCCTGAAGCCTTTCCGTTCTCCTCAACAAGTTGAGTGACGACGGCATTGTTCCAAAAGGTTGTACCCTGCTGCATGTTGGACAGCACCAGAGAGCCCACCAATGCGTTTCCATTGCAGAGCACAGTACCTTTGCCGTATCTCAGATAATCGGACGCGTAGCGCAGGAGATGTCGTGTGACGAAACCAAAGTTCTTGAAACTCGAGAACGGACGCTTAAACATCTCAAAGTCGGCCATGTTTGCTTGCATGGTCCCGAAAGCCGACATGCCCTGCATAGGATACCGTATCTTCTTGACCATGCTGCCTAGGCGACGGCCGTCGAACTGCTGGTTCAGCACGACTCGGCCAAAAGCAGAGCCGGGGAGGCCGTGTTGATAGTCCGGCTGAGGAGCACCAAAGAATCGGACTGCAGTTTCGGCTTCTAGCCAGTCCACCATCTCAGGGCCCGTTTTCAGGTACGCCTGGATTCGATCCTCGTTGTAAAGGTCGCCGAGATTAGATTTCAGATACGTCGTTGCATCCTCCCTGGTATCCTTGCCGAAACCGAGGGATTCTTGGTGCTTGTGTCCAGGAATCCAGAGGGCACCTCCCGAATATGCAGAGGTCCCGCCAAAATAGCCCGTCTTTTCCGTAACAAGGACCTTCAGTCCACATTTCTTAGCCGCTGTGACGGCGGCTGAGAGCCCGGCTGCCCCTGAACCAACCACCACAACATCATACGACTCGTCATATTTAGGCTTCTATGGTAGACGAGCCAGGTTAGCAACATCTGAATACGGAACAAGGCATCTCAAAAAGTACCTCCTGTATGGTTGCGAAAAGGCGATGCTGTAGACACCTTCGGGGTCGAATAAGCCGCAGTAATTTGACTTGATGCTGAGCCGGGCGCCAAGCACATCTCGCACCACCGAACATGGCCGAAGACAAGATGGGAGGGACGTAGATTTCGTCCTGCTCTGTCCGGACCCTGCTCGTATGATGTGTCCGAGCGAAGAACTGTAAGGGAAGCTGAGGGTGGTTCGGAGAGGGAAGTCTGAGCGTATTCGACGTGATTGGTACCAAGCGCATTCCCCGTCTGGTAGCAGGTCACCTTATAATGACGACAGGCAGCGCCATAGAGATGGGGCTAACGACGTCTACATGTCTTTTCTCGGAATAGGACTGAGCCTACCGGCTGCGTTTCTATATCGAGAATTGCGGGTATACACGGCATCATCTCGGGCCTGGGTCTACTAACTGACATATGAGATTGCTTGATCAAGAGACCTACTGTAGACCGAGGCCTAGTGCGAGTTACGGATCATGCAAAGTCAAACTCTGCTTCTGGCTAACTAGACTAGAATCCGGTTTTTGGTGTAGGCTGACTGACTAATAAGGCTACTCTACCCCCTCTCGGTTGTTAAGAATCCTCCGTACCCGCTCGCCCCCCTTCTGCGTCGACATCAATCTGCAATCAGTCTCACGACTTCATGTTCGTTTCGACTGTTGCTGTACATCATGTCGAGCACCGAGAGCCTTATGCCCATGGTATTCGTGTCCCATGGGACACCGGTAATGGCCATAAGTGAATGCGAGAGTACGTCGTGGTGGCAGCAGGTTGGTCTTACTCTCCCGCCTCATAATCGGCCTCGCTTTACCTTGGATAGGCGGCGGTTGCAGTGCTGACGGGAGTCTAGTTCGGCGCAGAAGTGCGTCGGAGCGATGTCAGGGGCGTCCTGATTATAAACTCACACTGGACCGAGCTCGATGACAAGATCCGTGTTGGCACCAAGGTCAACCCGGTGGTCGAGCTGGGCTCTTTGGTACCACGAGAGAGCTACGATGACTTCAAGCCTACCATCTCCCGATCTCTTGCACAACGCGTTATAACGTTGCTGAGGGCAGCCGGCTTCTCCGATGTCGATGAGGGTCCGGATGCAGATTGGGCAGATGCCCCTACCACGCCGTCGCTATGGATGTTCCGCGATGGTACTCCGCCGACAACGACTGTGAGTCTGAACGCGAGGTACGATCCCATCTTTCATGTGAGGATGGGTCAGGCGTTAAGAAGCCTCCGAAAGGAAGGCATCCTCATCATTGCATCTGGTGCCATGGTGCACAACATCTTCCGGGCGAACCATGTCCCCATGCTTCTGAACGGGGACAACCTCCAGAAGGGCCGTACCCCTGCCAAGTGGGCAACAGACTTTGCCCAGTCGATAGAAGATGTCATCACTAGCAACGCAGTAAGTCTTGACGGGTAGAGACCAGACGGCAGCATCCCGGGACACGCTGACGACAGGCAGGGTTCCGAGCTGGCAGGCGCCCTTGTGCGCATGTCTCAAAGCCCTCTCTACCCCTCTGCGCACCCAACACCTGACCACTTCTATCCCCTCTTGGTGCTGGCGGGCGCATTTTACGATGATGAAGAGCTATATGGCCGGCAGACAGCCTGTACGTACGAGATGAAGAACCTCGTCAACTCTCAGTACATGTGGGGTCATCTGCCCAAGACTGAGGCACCATTTGCCTCGCCGGTGGCGGCGGTTCAGCAGTGAGGGAAAGGCCCTTGTTACTGGCGGCGTGAATGGTTTCTGTAGCGTGTTAGGCTCCGTGGTACATTCGTCTAGTAGAATGGAAGCAAAAATTGTGTGCTTAACTTCTTTTTCAATTTTGCCTCGATACCCTGATCAGACAGAACATGGGTTGGGCGTCAGAGTATAGATTATCTGCCCCAAACGTAGTTGTGGTTATCTGCTCCAAGAATGCGAGCGAGGGTCGGTCCCTGTTGACGCGGCTACAATGCCTATTACAGCCAACTCGGCCAATTCCATCTCCCCACTGCCCCCCCCCCCTTTTCAATTCAAAGAGGGGAGCTATACTAATTATGGACTCGCTCAGTTCGGGGCCCCGGACTTGTCGGCCGGCTAGCGACCTAGACTATTTCGATACAGTCCTAGGGTGTGTGGCATAGTGTAGCTAACTAATAGTTGAGGTGTCTGGGGGTGGACAGGGGGGCCCGTCGGCTCCAATGCCAATCTTGTTATTACGAACCACGGCTTGCTTTAAGAAGCATTGCATCCTGTCCCTCTCATCATCATCATTTCAACACTCGCAGCATCATTTAGCAATTGTACTCTGTTTGACCCCGACACCGATCAAATTCTCACAATATGACAACACCCAAGGGAGCCTCAGAGGCTTTCCCAGTCCGATACCAGAACCCCGAGTGGCAGGGTGCGCATCGAGAGTTGTTCGACAAGTCTCTGACACAGGAGCTTGAAAAAATCCTGCCGCCCGGCGTAGACCAACAGCAGTTTGATGAAGCAATCAGCGAGTATGTTGGCGTCCTCGGCAAAGACGGTGTTTTCGTCGGCAGCGCCCTGAGAGACTTCATTGATCCTTATGAGATATGGGAGTCGGAGGGAAACAGAAGGCTCCCAAGCGCTGCAGTCTGGTTTGTGTTCTGATCTTGGCCAGACTCTTGGTCTAAAGCTTCAAATTCAGATCTAACCTAGTGATACAGTCCACGGTCGAATGAAGAGTTGCACGAAGTGATCAAGGTTTCCAACAAATACAAGATTCCGCTATGGACATTCTCGCGAGGGAAGAACTTGGGGTAGGATGGTCTACTCCTTTAACCCAACCTCTGCTAACGTTCCTTCACAGCTACGGTGGACCAGCTCCAAGACTCAATGGTTCCGTCGCCCTTGATCTTCATAGGATGAACAGAATCATCGAAGTCAGCGAAAAGTATTCCTATGCCGTCGTCGAGCCTGGTGTCACCTTCCAGGACCTGTATGACCACTGTGCCAAGAACAAGCTCAAGGTCTGGCCAAGCTGTCCTACGCTAGGATGGGGCAGTGTTTTGGGCAATGTAAGGACTCGAGAGACAGTTCGTTAGAGGCAGAATGACAAAGCTGACTGGCGGTCGTACACTCCAGACCCTAGACCGAGGCAGCGGCTGGACACCCACAAATGTCCATCACCAGAACATCTGCGGCCTCGAGGTCATGCTCGCCAACGGGGAGCTTCTTCGCACGGGGCAATTCTCCATGAACGGGAACGATTCGGCACACCTTTCCAAGTACAGCTTCGGACCCTCGGTCGAGGGCCTCTTCCTCCAAAGTAACCTGGGCGTTGTCGTCAAGCTCGGTATCTGGCTATACCCGCAGCCGCCGGCATACATGGCCTGCGCCCTCGACGTGCCTGACTTTGAAGATATCGAATCTGCAGTTGACGCTATGGCGCCGTTGCGTCAGAACGGCCTGATACCTCACACGGTTTTCTTTGCCAACATTATCGAAGTCGTTGCGTTCCACGGCCCACGATGTGATTTTTGGGACGGCCCCGGGCCTATCCCTGATGAGAAGTTGGCAGAGTTCTCGAAAAAGGCTGACTGGGGATACTGGAGAGGGAGGTTCGGCTTGTACGGCCATCCAGATGTCATTGGTGCGCAGTTCAACAAGATCAAGGAGCTCTTGGAGGCTGCTTGTCCGAAGGGAAGAGTCCTTGGTAATCTGTACAGTGGCGAGAATGGTGGGCTGCTGGATCCCGCCAGTGTTCCAGGTCTCGATGGAGGGAACTGGCTCGGCGTTCCGAGCTTGACGATTCTGCCTCTGGTAAAGTTCATGTGCCCGAAGGGAGGCGGCATTCCAGCGCATGGAGATTTCTCCCCTATTGTTCCAAACGATGGGAAACAGGTGCTCGAGTGGCTTCGCAATACCAGGAGCATCTTTGAAGAGCAGGGATTCGACCTGTTTTGCGAGTTTTACATGCACGAGCGGCACTCCATCTTCGTCCACATGTTCATCTTCGACAAGTCGAACCCAAAGCACCGAAAGAGCGTCGACAAGATCTTCAACAACTGTTACCAGGAAGCTAGGGCTCTTGGGTATGCCAAGTATCGATCACACGTCAATCATATGGGTAAGTAGTCCCGGAGCATCAGCGTCGTCTGGGCGGCTTCTCACATGCTGGGGATAGACATGGTCGCGGATTGCTACGACTTTAATAACCACGCGTATCGAAGATTCGTCGAGAAGCTCAAGGTATGATAGAGCCCGAGGATTATAGAAATGACACTAATAGCACACGTGTAGGACTCCTTGGACCCCAACGGCATCTTGTCGCCTGGAAAGTCAGGAATTTGGCCAGAGAGGTTCCGCATGCATAGGCAGATTCCCAATCGTGAGGGAAAGACTGAGAGGGCTGGAAAGGCCAAGTTGTAAAGCGTGTCTAGGGTGAATGTAGCTAGCTGGAGAATTTTATCTTGAATACATGTGCGTCTCTGTCAACCATTTCATACAGTTGTTGTGGCTGTGATGTGTTCTGTGTGAGGCGGGAATATTTACGTGTCTAGAGGCGTACAAATCGGCCTTTCCTAGCCACAAATATCTAGATTGTTATGAAATAGCGCCAGATATCAGTCAACATGAACCATATCGCCTCTCCTTAAAAATCTACCAGCTCTCGAGTTGATAGAGTGAGCCGTCATTGGCCTAAATGTCCATGTACATGGCATTGCTACAGGAGTCTAGTGAGGGATCGGTAAAGGCTGCACGGGCAGTCCAAAAGGCGAATGACTTGTGGTGCTGGGCCCTCCGGCCAATTCCATATGGCCGCATCCATTTCCACATCCGGTAGCTGAGGGAGACCTGCAACCAACTAATTTGGGGTAGACTAAGCAGAACGGTGGCCGGGCTCGGGTTGTTGGACTCTCGGTGTTAGTGGTGGCTGTTCCGGCTGTTACGGATGTAGCCCCCTAGATGGCAGTCGTATACAGAGCCTATTTGACCAAAGTTGGACTTTGCCGGATTGGACATGTGAATGTAGGTTGCAATGCAAAGTTGGAAATTATTCAACGCAACTGCGTATTATGCATAGGTAGTTACTCTGCACCGATGAAGCCCGGGAAGCACCAAATCGGTTAATGTGACAAAAGCGGCATGAACCTCAACTCCTCCCATGACGGAGAACAGTTCAAGTTCTACCACCCGAGGGCAGATCTCAATTCCTCATAAACCAACTCAGGATTACCCTCGGAGACGCTGTGTTTCAAGTCCGCTCGAGCTACCACAATTGTGATCGTGCATTTCTTGTTTGGCGAGACCAAGCCAGACAGACCAGTAACTGCAAGAAAATACTCCCTAGAAAACACATTTCCCTCTTCCAGGCGGACGCCATGGGCTCTGTATCTGATGCCGAAGCCGGCATGGACGTCATTGTCGTCGGCGCGGGCTACGGTGGCCTGGCCTGTGCAATCGAGCTGAAGCGCAAGGGGTGCAACGTCCATCTCATAGAAAGGGAGCCCGAACTGAAAGTTCTTGGTATGCAACTGCGCCATGTCTAGTGAGTACCGCTCTGACTATTTCCATAGGAGACATCATCACCCTCACGGCAAATGCAACCATGATCATGGAGAACTGGGGTGATGTTGTGCCCGTCATGGTGTCCGAATCTGCCACCCCCAGGGTCATTACCTTCCGAAGTGACAAGGGGGATCTGCTCCTCTACCAAGACTGGAAGCACAAGTATGACGGCCATTACAATCTCTACACCAGCCGTGCTCGCTCTCAGAAGATCGTGTACGAATACGCGGTCAAGATCGGCGTCAAGTTTACATTCGGGGCCAGAATCACCGACTACTACGAGGACGACGATAAAGCTGGCGTGTACCTCAACGACGGCCTTCTCACGGCTGACTTTGTGGTCGGCGCTGATGGCATTTACAGCAGGGCTCGTAAATATGTCACCGGTGACCCTGATATTGCACAGCGGAGCGGTTTCGCCATCTATCGCGCCTACTTCCCCCTCAAGCATCTTGAGAAGGACCCGTTGACTCATCATCTTGCTTATTCCAAGACGGATGAGCTAATCATCTGGATTGGCCTTGATCTCCATGCCATATTCATCGTCAATGCCAAACTAGGCTACCTGTCGGCTTACCTCACGCACAAGGATGCTTACACGGTTGAAGAGTCCTGGACTTACCCGGGGACTATCAAGGGCATGTTGGAGTGCGTCGAGAACTGCGATCCCGTGCTGGAGGCTGCCATCAAGCAGATCCCCGAGGAGACCATCTGCGATTTCAAGCTTCTGTGGCGTGATCCTGTCAGGAAATGGGTCTCGGACAAGGGAAGGGTTGTCCTTGTCGGCGACGCGGCGCATCCCCACCTGCCCACTTCCGGCTCTGGTGGTGGCATGGCCATCGAAGACGGTGCGACCTTGGCATCGCTGGTTGACAAGGCCGGCAAATCCAACCTGAAGCTCGCGCTCAGGGCATTCGAGAAGCTAAGGTATGTACAACTTGGATGTCGTTTGGGCCAAGGTGCTAATCATGATATAAAGGTTTGACAGAACAAGCTCAACACAACGCATGGGCTGGGAAGTCCGTCACAAGTGGCACCAAACCGACTGGGAGACGGTCAAACGCAACCCAGACTTTCTCAAGATTCCTCAGCCGGAATGGCTCTACTCGGGTGACGCGGAGAAGTATGGCTATGAACAGTTTGACGCTGTCATTGCCCATCTTACGGAAGGAAAGCCATTCAAGAACACAAACGTTCCTCCCAACTTTGAACACGATGACTGGTCCATCAAGACCATGTCGGAATTGGATAAGAAGAAGGGAACGGAGGGACTCTATAAGGTTGCTTAGGTGAGGGTACTTGTCAATGAGTTCAACTAGATAGATATGTGCAAGTGTCACTGGCCCTAAATTTCCAGCTGAAATAGTCCGCACGAAAGGCATATCAACAATAGATGTGGTAAACATGTTGCTTTTCTCTTCCTGGTTTGCATTGATCTGCCTTCGGGTACATATGCCATGAGGTTCAACACCTTTTTTTTTTTCCTTTTTTTTTCCTTTTTTTTTCCCCATAAAAGAAAACATGTTAGGTGTAGTTGAAAAAGCTTCATAACTACTACTACGATCACATCGCCTTAGATGCTACAGCAGAATATCCATTTGCCCCCTTTCCTCAATCTTCTATTACTAGTTTAACTCTAGCCGGTCAAGTAGCTGAAAGTCGCAGTTTATCCGACGTAGGCTTGTAAGCACACATATCTGGACATCTAGTCTTCTTTACTTCTTACCTAGGGAAAGCTAGGCTAAATTTCCCGAATGTCCTCCGTTAACTCCTCAGCATGCGTTCTACTGGTTCCCTGGCATTTCCACCGCAGCCATCTACTTTACCAAGTTTCTTTAAGAGTGCAATCCGGGTATCGCAACTGAAGGTTACTTTTCATCAGTTCATCCTCTAAACCAACAGCCATGGCTACTCGTCAACGACTCCTGAGAATTTCCTTCTATTCCAAACGTAATCCCAAGTTGACCGAGGCTAGTTTCCGCAAACATTGGACAGAGATTCACGCACCCCTCGCTAACAAATGGCTGGCCAAGCACGGGATCATTCGATACAAGCAGGTACTGTCTCCCAACTACTGTCACATCGATGCAGGAAGCAGTATATCTGACAGTTAGCACAGCTCCATACCCCACTGTCTATGAAAGAACTGGGTATTGGCGCAATTCCTGCCTTTCAGCATCTGCCATGGCTTGAATACGATGGAGTAGCCGAGTTCTGGACCACAGACATCCAGAATCTCAACCGTGCTTTCCAGGACCCATATTATCTCGAGAACGTGTACCCGGATGAGCAGGAACTGTTTGATTTTGCATCCAACCGTTGGAATGTGGGCTGGGAAGAAGTCTTTGTGAAGGATGGCAAACCCGTTAACTCCCAGACCCGTCAAGATACATCGACTTAGCAGAGCCACCCTTCCAGTCAAGTTTGTTATACACCTGACACAAGAATAGATGTAGAAAGTTAAAGTAATTTGATAGACTTTCAATGTGTTCGAGCATATATCTTGACTGAAAATACCGTCATGCCTAGTACCAGATGTGAATGCAAGAGGCCCACATATTAATCGAGGAGGAGCCGACAGCACCAGATCTAACTGCACAGAGTAACCGACTCGATGTTAGTGGAATTCTGCATGGGCTAAAATGAGTAGAATCTCGGGGTACACAGGCTCAGGGGGGGGATGTCTGTGTCGGACAAGAAAAAAGAAAGGAAGAAAGAAAACAAAACACCGTCATCATTGATCCTCCATCCGGCAACTCCTTAATGACTCTTGGTACGGCATTTCTTAAAAATGGCCAAAACCAAACTGTTGCGGTCAGACGATGGAGGCTAGAAACCCAATCCAGAATGCTAAACAGGATAGGGAAATAACCCGCCACTGGAAGATGTGGGTATCCCAAGTCCATAGCAGCGCGTAAAAAGCCAAACTTCTCTGATTCGGAACCATTGCCTTGATGGTCTCCATGCCTACCTGCGTGGCGGGTCCCTTCTTTGCTTTCTTTGGGGTGGTTATCTTCCTTTATAATCTTCTGTCTTAAGGCGAACCATCCTAACCTGATCTCCATATTCTTCCCATTGAGTGTATCCACGATACTTGAACAGAACTAGCCAGGATATCTATGCCAAGCGAAATGAGTTACGTGATGGAAGGGTCAATCTGGCCCGATAATCCAGTTCCAACGGCCACGAAGCAGCTGATTGCGAGACTTCTGGAGATTGGAGACACAGATACTCCTGATTCTGGTGAAAAGATGGCCCAGGAGATCTTTACCCACGACGGTGTCCTTGACCACTGCACGTACAGGTTTGAGGGCAGAGAAGGTTGGTTTCAGCAGGACCCGGGTGCAGGGTTAGCATGCTGAGCCTTGGTTGCAGCCATATCAAAGTGTCGAAGCGGGCCAAAACCGCCTGGCAACCGAATTACCAAGAGCCGCCATCACATCTCTCGGGTCTATTCGCAGACTGGCAAGGTCGACGATCTCATGCTTATAGGGGAACGAGTCGTTGAGTTTGAGAAGGGCCAGACTGTGAACAACATGTTCGCTGCGAGAGCGGTGGTGGACGAATCAACTCCTGGAACAAGCCCGAGGCTCTCTCTCTTCACCATCTATATTGCAAGTCAAGCCCTTTTTATTTGTCATATCAGCCGTTGAGCTAACTGTGACATGTAGGACATGGGGCCGCTGAAAATGGCAGCACAAGCGTAGATCTCGTGACTGCAACAAAATGGTATTGGGTCCTCGAGATGTCAGATGCACACCCAGGATGCAGAAGCACACACGGTTACTATATCTCGATCGTTTTACTTCCATGCAAAAGGTTGCCTCCTAGCATAGACCTGTACAGATCTATACAATCTTGATTACTTGGATAGCCCGAGAAAATTGGAAAGGATTTGAGAATCTTGGTTATGCATGTCTACGGCAATTAGACATTAAAGGTCACATCGGCTCTCTCGGAATAATCCGTATGTGCGCTCGGAAGGTTTGCCAATCTGGACCAAGGCCCATCTGACTGTTCGGCAAAATTTCCCACTCCTTGTAAGCTAGTTAGAAGCTCTAGCTTAGTCTCGGTATTAACAAGGTCTACAGTAAGCAAACATCATTGCCCCCTTATCAGAGGACATTCAACATGGTATCCATCTTCTCCCCATCATGCCAAACGTGGTCGACTCGCATCCTCCAGACCACATGTGAAAGCCAACTGTCAAGATGAACCTCTTTGAGACATTCCTGCTCTACTTTGGCTTTGTCGATCCACCCCAGACGACGCTTGGCCTATCCCCCCACGGACACCGGCTCACCTCTCTCAAGGTTACTGCTCCTTTCCAGCCTCTGCCAGAGACAAGTTGCAACTCGCCGGGGCAGCGAAACATTTGGTGTGATGGGTTTTCGATAGACACAGACTATGATGAGGATGGGCCGACCACTGGGACTTTCTGTGACTACCACTTGACCATAACCAACACCACCAAGGATTTCGATGGCGTGCAACGCCTTGCTCTTGCTGTCAACGGGCAGGTTCCCGGTCCTGCGATCGAATGCAACTGGGGGGACATCCTCCGCGTCAATGTCACCAACGCCATGCAAGATAACCAGACGGCAATGCATTGGCACGGCCTCAGCCAGCGCGACGGTACGAACGATCAGGATGGTGTGCCTGGAGTGACCGAGTGCGCCATCCCGCCGGGTTATACTCGAACATATCAGTTCAAGCTGACCCAGTACGGCACAGCGTAAGTACACCACTCTAACCTGTGGCCTTCCAGTCCAGAACAGCTCCCTCATGCTCAGCAGGTGGTACCACTCCCACGCGCTGTCTCAATTCGGCGACGGTGTGCGTGGCCCTATAATCATCCACGGGCCCGCCACGGCCAACTACGACGTGGATATGGGTGCCATCATGATCGACAACCTCTTCGACAACAGCTCCCACCCCATCTCGACCGCGGCATACGCCTCCCGAGTCCTCCACGTGAACGGGACGGGCTTCTGGAACTACATCTTGAATGGCGCAAATACTTCTCCCGACCTCAAACAGGGTAGACACGCTCTGTGGTCTGTTGAACCAGGCAAAAAGTACCTCTTCCGATTCATCAACTCTGCAGTACAATCCGCCTGGGCGGTTCACTTTGACAACCATGACATGACTGTCATCGCAGCCGACTTGGTCCCCATAGCTCCGTACAAGACCGACTGGCTCAATATTGGCAATGGACAGAGATACGACGTAATTCTCGACATGAACCAGCCATCAGACACCTACTTTCTTCGCGCCGTCGCCCAGCAAGGCTGTCCCGATGAGACCCAAAACGATGGGCTGGGACAGGCAAATGGGATCCTGCACTACAAGGACGCGCCGTTAACTCGCCCTACTACAACTGCGGGCAAGACCGCCGCTGACTTCCTGTACTGCGCAGACGAGCCACTGGACTCGCTCCGATCGTGGGTCGAGAAGAGCGCCGGATCTAGTACCGCATTTGAGGCTATCGTCTCGACCCTCCCCAGCGGTGACCGCAATCGTGTCACCTTCAGCGACGACGGTACCGTTTGGCGCTGGCGCTTGAACATGGGGGGCGTCGTGGTCAACTATACTCAACCTACGCTTCAAACACTCGCCGACGGCGTTCCTCCCTACGATCTGTCGATAGATCACCAGATTGTTCTTCCGCACAAGAACCAATGGGTGTATTTCATTGTCCAGAACCTGTTCTACGCTGCTCATCCTATGCACGTACACGGCCACGAGTGAGTTTCTGCACATCTGACTATTGTTACGCTCTTTTTTGTCTCACTAACTTTGCCCCTTTGAAGCATGGCTATTCTTGGGCAGGGCTCGGACAACTGGGATCCAGCCTACATCTCAACGCTGAATTTCGACAACCCCCCACGGAGAGATACAGCACTGGTCGTTGGCAACATCAACCGTCACGACCAAGGAGGTGAGTCGCTGGTGAGGCACTGCAGAAAGAATACTGGCGTCTGACGAAAAACTAGGGTATCTGGTGCTCGGCTTAAAAACCGACAACCCGGGGGTATGGATGTTCCATTGCCATATCATCTGGCACTCAGAATCTGGCATGGGCTTGCAATTCATCGAGCGTCCTGATGAGATCCCTGCGCAGGCATTCACCAGCAAGGAAAGCTTCAAGCAAGAGTGCGCTGCAGAACTAGCTTATGAGGCAGAAGACCCGAGGCATATCAAGTCAGGCAGCACTTCCGGCGTTTGAAGGCAGGGAGTTGATCAAACACCAGAGGAAGATGGCGAATGCATATAATTAACAACCACTTGGAACGGAAACGGATGTTGAGCCGTCTCGAGACGCTTAGCGAAGGTTCACCCGGTAATGGGGTAATCAAGTGTAAACCGTTTATTCGTGAGATAAACTGAATCACACCTGGTATCTTAGTCTGTTGGATATTTGACCTGAGAGGTATCTGGACTTCCTATTTAGTGAGAAACTTGGCCCAACAAACTATATCCATGCCCGTGGTACTTGCCAGCATGCCAAAGATTGATTTAGGACCAAAGCTTATCCGTGGCGATACGAACCAATGTTGGCATCCACGGAGCTGCAGAGCCTTTGGATAAACTTCTACCGCCACGTCATCCGAGAGAGCCCTATCCGGCCCTGACCATGAAGTTGGCCCTCGGGCCTGGACTTGACTGCAGCGGCGGCGGCATGGCCGAGCGTACCGGTGACGCATGCAAGGTACTAGTCCTGCCCTGAGGCCACGTCCACCCGGGTAACAAGCCAGGTATGGAAGCCCAGTGGGCCATTGTAGAAGCCTAAGCCCGAAGGAATCCGGATGAAGAGAAATTGCCGGCTACATGCTGTGGAGTCTGTCTTTTCATGGTGCCTTTTTGATCTTGTTTTAATGTGCTTGTGAAAACCAGCATGCTCTCTCAAAGTATTCTCACCACAATTCCATCTTTACGTCAGGCGTTTCTCTGTGTGACGACAACAGTGAAAGGACTAGTTTTCATCGATTAATCCCTCTTATTGAGTCCAAGATGCCAGCAGCTCATGCGACAAGATCCCCCAGGCCTGGCAATGGCGATTTCGAAACAGCGCCGTTGTTGGCTAGCATCCGTGAAGATGGCCGGCAGGTGGTGAGCTGGGACGGCCCAGGCGACCCTGAGAATCCTCAGAACTGGAGTGCCGGCAGAAAATGGATCAACATCGTCCTTCTGTCCATCATGACCTTCTTGACGTAGGTTCACAAGTTACTGCTTGGAGCGCATCCGTCCGCTGACCAAGTTCCTGGCAGACCCTTTGCTTCGTCCATGTTTGCGCCTGGAGTGCCCCAGGTCATGAAAGAATTCGGCATCGACAGTACCTACATTGCATCCTTTGTCATTTCAGTATACGTCCTTGGTTACGCATTCGGACCCCTCCTCATCGCGCCCATGAGCGAGCTGTACGGTCGAAAACCCGTCTACCTCGTGACATCCTTCCTATTCCTCGTCTTCAGCCTTGCTTGCGCTTGGTCAACCGATATTTGGATGCTCACGCTTTTCCGATTTCTTGCAGGCATCGCGGGATCGTGCCCCATTACCGTTGGATCTGGCACAATCGCAGATACATTCATACAGGAAGAGCGAGGCAGAGTCATGGGGCTATGGACTTTTTCGATCCTATTCGGACCCAGGTGAGCCCTTGCACCCACCAATTCTCTCATCTCGGGCCTCGCTAAACTCTACATGATAGCTTGGGCCCGGTAGCAGGATCCTACTTTGCTGAAGCATACGGTTGGAGATCCGACTTCTATATCTTGGCAGCCTGTGTAAGTCAAGTGTGACGAGAAGAGTAAACGGTAGTAACTAACAGGCTCTACAGACCGGAATATATCTCATCCTGGCTCTCATCTTCCAAGACGAAACCTTCCTACCCTTGTTACTGGAGAGAAAAGTCTGTCGTCTCCAGAAAGAGACGGGCAACGAAAACCTCCGTTCGGCATTGGAGCTCACTGCAAAGACACCTCGAGAGCTGCTGCTAGTCTCCATCCTACGCCCTACAAAGCTTCTGTTCTTGTCGCCCCTCGTATTCGGGTCTTCCGTTTATGTGGCCGTTGGATATGGCTACATGTACCTCATATTCACCACAATTACCAACGTCTTTCTGAAACAGTATGGCTTCAACCGCAGTCTTGTTGGTGTGGTCTTTCTGGGTCTCGGGATCGGCCAATTCATCAGCCTAGCCATCTTCAGCCGGTTATCGGACAGCCTGCTCAAAAAGCTCACCAAGGGAGGCGAGATGAAGCCTGAGTATCGTCTCCCCCTCCTCTGGCCAGGAGCGGTGCTGATTCCCTTGGGCCTTCTGGTCTACGGATGGTCGGCCGAGTATCAGGTTCACTTCATGGTCCCCATCCTTGGCACGGCGCTTGTCGGAGCTGGCATGATCTGGACCTTCTTGCCGATCGGGATCTACCTGGTTGATGCCTACACCATCTATGCAGCAAGCGCAACGGCCGCCACGACTGTCCTTCGTAGCATTGGCGGAGCCTTCATCCCACTGGCTGGTGGTAGCTTGTATGAGACCTTGGGTCTTGGTTGGGGAAACACTCTGTTGGCAGCCATCGCAGTCGCTATGGCTCCTATGATATGGGTCTTTTCCAAGTACGGCGAGGTACTCAGGCAGCATCCTAGGTTCCGCTTGGAGCTGTGAAACGGTCAGGTTTTGCATAAAGGAATGAAATGGCATAGTGGAGATTAGTTGCGAGTACTGCTATCGCACCCAGCTTAGTGGTGTTATGTTTGGCGAAAGAATTCTTTACATCATGAGACCTCTATACTGTTCGGATCAACATGTAATTCATGTCCTGCCGGGCTTCAACTAGAGGTCTCAAAACTAACAAAGCTTGCCACAGTGTTGCCGTGGGTGCTTTTTACTCCAAAGGCAAGTTGACCTCCCGACGACAAGGCTCTTTATTTCCATGGTGCTTTTCACATCTTTGATAGCATACGCCTATGGTAACACGTCTTACATGTGGATTCTCAGGGGGGGGAAGAATCCTCACATTACAAGTTTGCAAATATTCATCATGTTTTAACTGTTTATGAAGTAACAACCTGAGTAATAATGATCTTCTAGCAGAGTTACCTCGGCTTTAACTATAATAGATAACAAATTTCTAATGCATCATAGCATCATAGCATCATATTCCACTGCGAACACAGTCTGAGCAAGAACAATAGAGAGAATATATGGCGCCAATACTGTACATGGCCGAGGCGTGGAAATGCCGAATCGTGCCTTGCTTCAATGGCTCGTCCTTGTGTACCACAGGTACACGCCTGTCAGACCCAACGAGCCAAGTATCACTCCAGCACTGATAGCAATCCTTTCGACGTACATGAAAAAGTCGATTGTCTGATTTGGCGCCGGTGCTGGTAGCACGACTACCCGGCGAACTTTTTCAAGGACCTTGTCGAGGGGCTGATCGAGCTCGGACTGCCGTCCCGCGAAAGAGGCTCGCAATTTGCCGAATAAGGACTGCGGAACTAAACCATCGCATTCACTTACTGCTGGGAAACAAACATTAGACCAAGGTGGCCAACGGCAGAATGCTATAACCTTGAACATACCGGTAGGGAAACAGGGACGAATATATCCAAGTGAGTAAAACTGGCTGGTCGTCCACTTTTCGAAATACTCCGAGTTTGCTTTGCCATTTGGTGCAAGAAGCGTCAAGTACGTCGGTCCAAGTTTGAGCCGCCTCAGGGCATCAATGACCTGGTCGATTGATCGATAAGCAACAAAAAGAAGCACCTCGGCTTCGGCGCAGATTTTGATGGCTTCACCTAGACTGAGTTCTTTCTCACGGGGACCGACGAGTCTTGCGAGTTCCACCGAGTATGAAAATGGGGAGAAACGTGCTAGGGCGGTAGTTTGACCGAGGTGTGGCGTTGGGACTTTGCGGGTTGCTGGGTCGGGAATAGCATTGAAGCTCTTCTGGAACCCTTCCATCTCAGACTGGGGAATGAATACTGTGTTTACAGCTTCTGGCCTCATGTTCATAAAGCTGTGGCTGTTGATGATATCTCTGGTAATTCGGTCGTACGATTTTGGTCCTTCATCCACCACAACCAGGCTTGAGCCGCCTCGGGTGCAGAAGAACTGGACCTTGGGCAGCTGAAGCATATCAGCATAGGGCTCCAAGTCAGGGGCTACAATATAGTGTCAGAAGCTGTTACAGATGAAGTCGGATGATGGGCTGCAAGAAGTACGCACCAAAAACAGAGACCAAATCAACCTTCTCCACGAGTTCGAGTTCGAGGCCCGAAACCCCAAGTGCGTGGAAGGCTTCTTGATCTAGATACTTGGGTAACTCTCGTTGTACCACAGTCCAGAAAGCATGCAATCTCTGAGGTACATACGCTAGGATGACGGTGTTTCCCAGGGCAATATTTGCTCCAAGACTGCTGAATAGGAACCTGATGGGATTCGCATTGTCGATGAGCAGTACCGACACGCCGACTGGTAGGATTTGGTGGGTAGCGGGAGGGACGACCTGGATAGCAGTCCTGGTGATGCCATCATAGTGTCTGGCAATGTCCTGAAGAACAAGGGCGAGCTCTTGCTCGTAGTTGGCTTGCAACGATGGATCTTGTCCTATCAAACAGTACAGTTAGCTCATGCCCATATCATCAAAGCTAACGCGGCTCGTCATGTTGGTACAGGGTAGCTTACCTTCACACAAGGCTTGTATCAGCTCTTTGCGATTCTGCGTGAGCAGTTCGCAAAGCCCGTACAGTTGTCGCTGCTTCCATTTGTAACCGGAGATGGGGGTGTTGGTTGTAAAAGCTGCACGGGCTCTAGCCACTGCACTTGCTGAATGTGACGGTGACGAGGGTTTTGGCTCCATGGATGCGGTCGCCTTACGGGTTGTTAGGGTGATTAGTTCGTTGGTGCTGGCGCTTGAAGAGTTGATGCGGGTAGCCTTGGCACATGATCAGCTTGTTACCGCCATGTTATGGATACTATCCAAAGGGATATACAATCACATCAAAGGTCCACCGTGCGTGCGATTACTGACGAAAGAAGACTTTGAGAGGTTGCTACAGAGGCAGGCCGCCTAAAGGATCGAGGCTGAGAGTGGACATGGGCCAAAGGCACTAATAAAAGACAAGTTGGTTGGGGTACGGCATGGCAACAGACCTCCCTCGGGCTCGGGCTTCCCCTTTACGGCCAGCCAGGGCATGTGAGAAAGGCGACCTAGCCGAAAGTCGTATGATCTGCAACACCGAAAAGGGCTTAGAGGCCTAATTCTTTAGCGAAGGGTTGTTTTAGCTTCGTGGTTTAACTTGAGCCCTAAGTCCGAAAGCTCCGTCGGCGTTGAGTTGAGGCGACGCCGCCTCCTCATCCTCGGGCCACGAGCAGCTGCCCAACCAATTACAGTATCCCCCCACAATGAATCCAAGCTAGTCTATTCATGGTTACCTGTTGCAGTTGGGGTCGAGAATCTCCAAATGTGGGGAGTGCCTGCAAAGCGGCAGCATTCAACGGCACCAGAGAGTGGAACGATGAACCCATTGGACTGAAGAACAGTGTTGCTGGGAAGATTTTACTGGGAGTAGGTGATTCGCAACAGTCTCTAAGCTACCTAGGATAGAATATATTTGGCTCATCGACTTGCTTCAGTCTCTCACTCCCCACCAGTTTCCCTTCCACTCTCAGGCACTTCGCCGAAGTAGGAAGTTGGCTCTACGGCTCCAGCCCAGAACTTCTCAAATTCACACTGAAAGGTGGTGGTGATTACATCAAATACAGAGAGGGAACTCACCCTTCTGATGCTATTAATGACCAAGTCTCCCTGAGCGACTCTACAACTGAAGTAGTTGGCCAACCGTTTTCCTTCTCCGCAGTCGAGAGCAAGCGGGTAATGGCTGCTTGTTCAAGAGACTCTGTGAACCAACCTCCACCTAGATGGATGATGAGCCCAAAACGTGGCAAGGATCAACCGCTTTGCGGGGATTCACTTACAGCTCTGCATAACCGCGCACAATGTGAAGCGCGTGGTAACAAAGTCGTTCGAGGATGCGATCCCGCACACAGACCTCGCATGGTATAGCACAGAGCGCTTCGTGCCTGCAGCGTTAGCCGGTGTACTGTGATGAGATGGATGTTGCTGCAGCCTCGTGCTTACCTGCATCTGCCAGTGCGCCCGGGGATAGTCCAAGCCGGCACTGGCCCGCGCAACGTTGGGGTTATAGAGTGCCAACAAGAGCCTCGAAATATGGTAGTATTGCATCCCGGTGGCTAAATCCTCAGTGCTATCAGAAGGGCTTGTCCACAACGGTATGGCGGCCAAGATTTGCCACTCACCGTGCCATGGGTCAGATAGCCATATCTCGGGGAAGAAGCAGCCGCCTTCAGGTGACGGCTCCCGGAAGTAGATGGGATCGAATGTCGAAGGCTTCTCCCTACCCCACTGGGTAATCTTCTCGTCAAGGTCATGCCAGACCACTGCGTCTTGAGGCTGCTCTGCAAAGCAATACGCCAGTATGCACACTGTGATCCATACGATGCGATTAGCCCATACACAATCAGGCGCTCCTGCCTCGATGGTCAAGGGCGGCTGGTTAGAGATATCCGTCCGTGGAAGTGCTCGTTTCAGCAGTGACAGGTAAACATCTTGGCGAACGAATTGCCAGAAGGCGGTTTGCCCAAGACCGCCACCTAATTCACGGGTCGGAGAGTTGAAGAGGGCCGCAGACTTGGCCAAGTGCCGCTCGAGATCCTTCCCGGTTGTCGTGACTGGGGTCGGGTACTGTGACAGCCAAGGTAGCAGTGTAAGCAGCTAATTAGACATACGATTCATCTCTTCGTACTTTCGAAGGACCACCACGGTCACCAGCAGGTTCTCATCTACAACTGGCTGGTCGCTACTCAACAAAGCATCAAGCATGGAGTCGCACCGCGAATGGTACTTGTCGGCCATAGAGGCGTCAAAGGAGCATGTGCGGGAAAGGTGTAGAGCAGCCAAGGCAAAGATAGCATTGAGGAGAACTTCGCATGTCGAAGCTCTTTTAGTAACCTCGAGTTGAAAATGCCTGTTTGCGTCCGTTACATCGAACTGGGTGTTTAGAGAGTTAGTTGCGTCCACGGTGACGGGACGGAAGTGTAGCAAGCATACCAAAGGAGCCAGTGTCTGGCGATAATGTCGCAGCAGGTGAGCCTCTGTTCTGTCTCTGACCAACGATAAGCCGTCGTAGCTCGAGCCTCCACTGCCTTTGTCATTCCCTATGTTGGAGGTGTCGCTTGGAGCATGGTGTACGGTGGCTCTTGTGGGTTCGTGGACGTTGCTGTCTGCGATTTGGCGTAATTTGCGCACATGGTCGTCACTGGTAGCGCTCGGAAGGTAAGATGAATTGTCGAAGGAGGCTAGGCAATCGAGTGACTGGAGATCAAGGAAGGATGTTGTTATTGTGGACCAGTCTATTGCCTCTACCGAGAAGGCCACACTGGCACCAAACTGAGAGAGGCTCGAGTCATCTTCTGCACTCGAAGGTGGAGAGGGTTCTCCGTGGCCGAGAATTGACAAGTCCGGGAGTTCTCGTGGTACCGACTGTGACTGCGACTGTAACTGCGGCTCCGACGGGGGCTGCGTGTCGGCGTCGTCGATGACGCTGTCAACGACGAAGGTTACTTCAGCAATGATTAGAAAGTAGTTTAGGTCCGTCGCTAGATAGTGAGGTCTTACATTTTGGAGGAATGTGCACCCAGCTCTGCTTGTCAGCCTCGCTAGGCGGAGTCGAAGCCTTCCGCATCCTCTTGGGCTTTCTCCATTGGGAGATCAGGGGAGCTTGCTCACACTCCCTACCATTCTCACGGCATCTCTGGCAGACCGGAGAAACCTCGTCGCCTAGATAATTACCCACCCGTTAATAGCTGTAGCTTCGACGGCGCCGGAGCTGGGGAATGGGTAGGCGAGGTAATATCTGCCTGCTTACATTTGAGATGACGGGCCCGGCAGGCGGTGCTGTGAGGCTCAACGTCAGCGACATGGGCACATTGCGTGTAAAGATGGTACAATGGCAAGGTCATAAGATGGTGAAATATTTACCATCCACGCCGTGAGCGCTTTGTTTCTGGCTTGGCCATGAATCGCGATTGAGGGATCTGCGAGCCTCCAACTTGCTGTAATACGGAGACCCTGGAGGCTGCTTCAGAGCTTTTACAACAGGCAGAAAGACTGGACAAGATGAGATGGAAAGTTTGAAGAGCTGCAAATAGACAAGGTAAACTTGAGACGGAAGAAAATGGGCCACCTAGGTATTTACCGATGCTATGTAGCAGAACCGGCAATCGAAATGAAAAAAAGTAGAAGTCGGACGCAAACCGCGGGGGATCGGAAGTCCTTAATTCAGCCAGGGGTGGCTGCGGAGTAGCTTCGAAGTGGGGTCCATACATACCTACCTACGTATGTACACAGACGAGTACCGGCCTCGGGCGGCGTCTGGGGCTAGGGTCTGGGATCCGGGGTCCGGGGTCCGGGGTCGTCGGAATCTGGGGAAGCTTAACTGCGGGGAAAGCGCGGCGCCGCGGCAGTACCTAGGTACGTTACTGTAGATACCATACTGTAGGCTTGGTATCTAGATTGACCCACTTCGGGCTTCTCATCACATAGCGGGGATGGAGATAGGGAGGCCGGGAGTGAGCCGGAAGAGCCGACATGATATTACGCGCCCTAGAGAACTTCCCGTCTCCCCCATCTTTATGTTGTCTTCTGTCTGTGCCCTGCTGCGGCAAGGCTCTTGGCTATGTTCTCGTCATCTCGACCCAGCTCTCTCTCCCTCCATACTTGACCAGGACCCGTAGCCTTCAGGGGGGCCGTGAGGGTATGCCTACCTACCCTACAGCGATGCATGCCCTCACAAATTGCCTTGTCTTGACTTGCCCTTTGGCATGCTCGTAGCGTCATTATGGCCCTAGGATCCAGCAAGATGTTGTGCTAGTCGCTCTTGCTCATCAGAAAAGGCTCAGAAACTCACTTATCCAATTGTTTTCTCGTCGATGCCCAAAACATGGAGGCAAAGTCTGTACACACTTTGGCGGCAACTTCATTAAATGGTACGCCGGCCGCCTGCTAATGACCACAGAGTATTCAAGGTTATTTAAATGGGTTCTATTGGGTTTTCGATATGTTTGTATTACCGGGTTGAGCCGTTCATAGTTTCCTATCTGGGTCATGTAGCCGCGAGGATAAGTTACCCGCATCTCAGGCGCCTAACTCCAAGGCTCTAACACCCTTGACCACAACCGCTTGTACGTGACTATAAGACCCTTGACCAGCTTGGTCTTTGTCTTTTACCCTGATGTTCTCCCCAGAAGCCTATCCGTACAGAGGGCGTTTTTCTGTAACCCCTTTTCAACACTCGTCTTGCAGTATCTCGTGTCTCCCTCGCACACAATGGACCAAATCGCTGATCTTGGATCGTTGGAGCTTTACGACCAGGTCACCCCCACAGGCCAGATATGTGCTACCTTGATCACCTCACAAGCGGCCGTCATAAATGCAACAAAGCGAGAAACCTTTTCGTATGGTCCTCATGAGCGCCATGAACTAGACCTCTACACGCCCTCTCCAGGAACATCCAACCCCTCCGATACTGGCAACTGCCCGCTCCTAGTCTTCCTCTACGGCGGTGGCTTCGCCTCGGGAGATAAGGTCTTCGACTTGATCCCCGGTGACCTCGTCTACCCTAACCTCGGGTCCTTCTTTGCCGATGTGTTGGGATACGAAACCGTGGTCATCAACTACAGGCTGACCAAGCACGGTGCACGGTTTCCCCGGGGTGCAGATGATCTAGACTTGGCGCTCAAGTGGCTTGACAAGCATTATGAGGCTCAAGGCGCCAAGGACGTCTACATTATGGGCAACTCCGCGGGAGGTGTGCACCTTACTACTTGGCTGTTCCAGCCTGAGTACGCAAAGTCTATCAAGTGGCTCGCTGAGGGGACTGTCACACTGAAGTTGAAGGCTGCTATTTCACTGAGCTGCCCGTTCACCTGGCCACAGTATGTCATTGACAGCAAGGTCGGAGAGAGTGTCAAGGGATATTATGGCGATGAGCATAGTGTGACCGAGAATGCCTCCCTACTCCTCGCACGGCGGGCACTAGCGAGTGCCCCAAAGGATACCGTGTGGCCACCAATCCTGACAATTGTTGCCGAGATGGATCCCGAGGATATACGTGATTCGGGCAAGGACTTTGTCAAGCTCTGGACGGCGGCTGGGCATAGGAGTGAATATCGTGTTCTGCAAGGCCACAACCATTTCACCACCGTTTGGGCTTTACGCTGCGGCGTCCCGGCCTTTGAGAAATGGGCATACGATCTTGGTGAATGGTTGAAGGAATTGAAATGAGCGCCACGATGGGGGACATGGCCAAAGAGCTGGGCATTTGGTATTGAGCGATTCTTTGTCTTGCCTGTTGTCTTCGGCTGAAAAGGGTCTCTGGGCTTAGGATACAAGTTTAGAAAAGCACACATAAATGACTGGTAAAAGCAACGTTGAATATAAACGCGATTGGTGTTTCATGTAAACATATCCTTGTCCTCCCAGCTCTCTGTTTCATCCTTTCGCCCTACCTATTTTTGCTTTTGATTTTAGCATAAGTATCTCTCTTGGTGGAATGATACGCAACAAATCATTCAAGAGTCACTACCTATTACAGATAGGTGGTAAGTACAGCTTCCATAACAGATCGTGCAACAAGGCGGAAAGACAACATTGGTCAAGAGGGACCCCCAGCAGGAATCAAACGTGTAGCCTCCAAAGACCGATCGCCGAGCGGTCACCACTCTGCCATGGGGGGAAAAGAAGGAGAAAAGAGAGCCAAAGGTTAGTATGGTTGTAGTTTCCACCTCGGGTAAATTGCCTAATGGAGATGTTGACGGGCATGTCCAGTTGGGTGAGAGCCAACTTCGGGTTTCGGGGTTTCGGGGTCAACTAATTAACCTTCATGGCATGATGTGTTTGTTATTCAACACTTATTCTAGTATTTCCTATTCCAGCAAGCGCTCGACAGCCGAAAACTATACCATCATAGCATCTATATTGCCGGCGGTGATTTCTTCTCATCTAGGCAATGAACGCGGTTTGCAGCTCATTCGAAATGTCCTCCGTAGAGCAAGTCCAGTCAACCTATTTATTAATAGAGCTGATCATAGCCACACCATCAGTACAAATCAGAGTGGCCAAAGACACAGTCTCGGCAGAAGCTACTTCGAATAGCCATGGGATCTATCTTAAAAACTCTAGAGCCTATCCAGGCCAACCTCAAACCCAACCTGAGCCAGACCCTTGCTGGCTTAAAGGTCATCGTGGTTGGTGCTGGCTTCGCCGGCTTGGCTTGCGCCTCTGATATCGCCCGACGAGGTGCAGATGTTACCATATTTGAGGCTGCTGATGCCGTCAGGACAGCAGGTCAGTTCCTGTCGCGACCATTCCCACTCAAATCAATCTTGGGTTATTGACTTTCCCTAGGTGATATCATTCTCTTCGGTCCAAATGCCACCAGAGTCGTGGGCAAGTATGGCGAAGGTGTGCTCAACGAACTGATGAAGGTTGCAAGCCAGCCACTGCACATGGATATTTTTGACAAGCATGGGAAGCTCCTCCTCCACCAGGAGGTCGAGAAGGAGTGTGACGGCTGGCCGAATGCGTACGGCTATCGCGGCCACACTCAGACTGTCATGTTCCAGTTCGCCCAAGAGGTTGGCATCAAGTTCGTCTACAAATCCAACGTCCAGGAGTACTTCGAGACAGATACTGGAGCCGGCATCATCGTCAACGGAGCCAGGCACGAAGCCGACCTAGTCATCGGTGCCGATGGTATTCACAGCAAGGCTCGGCCGTTTGTGACTGGGAAGCAGGATAGGCCAACCCCAAGCGGTTTCTCACTCTATCGAGCTTGGTTCCCACTCGAAGTGCTGAGGAGAAACCCCAAGACAAGGCATATCGCTGATGACCCGGAGCCTTGGTTCAATATTTGGATCATGGAGGACAGCCACGCAATCATCACTACAAACAAGAAGCTTGATCGGGGAACCTGCTTTGCCACTCACAAGGTAATGATTCCAGAGTCTAGCAATGTCAGAACTGTTTAGAAGAACTTACACGGTGACTCTAGGACGATAAAGATATCGAGGAAGACTGGACACTGCCTGGAAAGAAGTCTGATATGCTGAAGGTGGTTGAAGGTTGTGACCCGCAGCTGGTTGAAACTGTAAAAGAGCTGGTCGAGGACAATCTTATTGACTACAAGATCCTGTGGAGAGATCCCATAAAGCCTTGGGTGTCGCCAAAGGGACGAATATGCATTGTTGGTGACGCTGCTCACCCGCATCTGGCCACCTCCGCAACAGGCGGAGCTCAAGGTGTCGAGGACGGTGCCACCCTCGCCGCGTGCCTGGAAGAATCCGGGAGGACCGACATTCCAACTGCCTTGAGGGCATTTGAAAAGCTGAGGTATTTTCACCCTCGAGCCCTTTGAATCTTGGCTCACACGCTACCTCACAAATGAGCTTTCTGACCATGCCCACTAGATTCGAACGAACATCCTTGACACAGCGAATGGGCTGGGAGCTACGCCACCGATGGCACCAGACCGACTGGGATGCTGTCACCAAGGACCCCAGCTATCTACAGTTCCGTCAGCCAGAGTGGCTGGTTGGGACGGATGCCGAAGACTATGCGCACGCCAACTATGCCGCCGCCATTGCAAACATGAAGGATGGCACTCCTTTTACCGCTACGAATGTTCCCAAGGATTACATCCACGAAGACTGGACCGTGAAGGAGCTGATGGAAAAGGAGCAGGGGATGGCTGAGGAGACTTTCTTTAAAGTCAAGTGAGGAGGAGGGAGCCTTGCTGCCGTCTCTGACTATGCTTGTGCTGGCTGTTGGGGCTATCGTCCTAATGCTGCATGCATATATATGTTGATTTGCGGTTCAGTCTATGATTAATAAGACGTGGAATTCTATTTTAACGCGCAGTGTTTCATCCTGTTGACCTATCTTTGTGCAAAATAACTTTCAAAGTCAACCCTCGTTGACATCGACCAGACTAGATCATGAAGCTTAATATGGAGGCCATTAATGGATCTGGTGCCGCAAGTCTTAACCTACCTGCCAGTGAGTACACTTGTAGCAAGGTTTAATATAGGGGTAACGGTGCATCTCAGCACGTTGAGGGCCCCTTCTCCAGGTGTTGGCTAGTCTCAGAAGCCTACAGAGAGAAGCTAGAGAACAACATCTCTACACAAAAGAGATATTTTACAGGAGCTATATGTCGTTTAACGGCATTTAAACATACGCCGCAGACTGGCATGCTTCCACTTCGAGGATGGTGGATGTTGGAAGGATGCGTATAGCCGTCAAAGTTCTTTATTATAGTTGAAGCCCGGCTCTCGATGAGATAACTGGGACAGAAGACTGCGTCTTGCCATCTCGAAGAAGACTTTATCAGGTTTCACTTGACCAATTTCTCTCCGAGACATTCGTGGCTGCTAGCCTCGAATACCACCTCCACTGTCCGTTCCATACTATCCACCGTTCGGGTGGAAGCTTTGAGTCATGGATCATGCCTAAAGATATCAATTTCTTCACCAAACAAATACGTTCTCTCATGATTAGATGACGTCACCTCCTAAAAGGGCAGGTTGCATAATACACTTCACTGTCCTAGTCGGGTAATTGTCCAGAACAATAAAGTCCTAGCCACCCCACGAGGGGTCAGGCTCGATTAACCAGACGGGGCGGCGATATCCAGGGTACGGTACCTTGGATCTCGGCTATAATACCTTAATCTGTGACTAAAATGTTTTTCTACCTAGATGCAGATCCTTGGAAGCTCACTACCCACTCGCAACACTTACTTACTTAGTACTCTATAGTGACCGGTCAGGTCCGGGGACCAGAAGGCCCAGATTAGAGCTGTATAAAGAAGGACTTGTAAAGAAAGATAAAGGTGGATGAGCTGGCGTCCAGATGCATGGCTGAATTCTCCGTCATTTATTACCACGGTCGACTCTCTCTAGGATGGCTTCACCTATCAATATCAACAGCCCCGATCCTCGGTCGTACACCGGCCAAACAGCCATTGTCACAGGCGGCTGCTCAGGCATTGGCTTGGCCACGGGCCAACTGCTTCACATGCTTGGCTGCAATGTCGTTCTTGGGGACTTGAAGCCTCCGAAGCAATATAAACAAGATGCCGTGTTTTCCTCCATCAAGATACACTACCACCATTGCGACGTCACCTCATGGCAATCAGTCAAGGGCTTGTACGACAGGGCTTTGGAACTGTATGGGTCTGTCGACATTGTTGTTGCCAACGCCGGTGTAAACGAAGAGGCAGGCGCCTTTTACGCTTCCAACAAGTCCGAACCAAACCTGGCACCAATTGACGTCAACATCAAGGGAACCTTCTACACCGCTCTTCTGGGAATGCAGTATATGCAGGAAAACAATCATGGCGGCAGAATTGTGTTGACATCGAGTATGGCGGGCTATTTCCCGCAATTCGGACTGCCCTTGTACACGGCTTCCAAGTCTGGTAAGAGTCTCTTGAGCAAGGAAATAGACACACCGTATTGACATTGGTTAGCACTGCTTGGGTTCCTGAGAGTCATGGCAGTCGACTGTTTTCCACGAGGCATCGCCGTATCGGCCGTATGCCCCGGCTTGACCCGGACTTCCATGATCCAGACCTTACTGGACAAGAAGGAAGAAAATGTAGCGTCGGTTGAGGATCGACTCGATGAGTTATTCAACAGGTTCGATAGCGTCGGCATTCCAACCCAGCTGCCGGAAGTAGTGGCTAAGGCTATCGTGTACCTGGCTGGACGAGGACTACGTGTGACAGGACAGGCTCTCTACGTTCAGGCGGGTGAGGTGATTGAGGTGGAAAAGGAGGTGCAGAAGAGCATGCCCAAGTGGCTGGTGGATAAGATGCGCTATATGTATCCCGATGAAGAGAAATGGGGAGAGTTGAGTGGCGCGACCAAGGCGTCGAAGCATTCAAAGGCGGGGAAATTGTAGAAGATAGGTGAGGAGCTGGGGAGATGAGCAGCGTTTGAAATATATGGCAGAGAAACGAGAGAACTCCTTGGGGTTAGGAGGTCAGCCGGATGCACTGATAGAAAGGCAAGATAAGCAGTAGAATGATCTTTGCTATCGTGAAGAGACTGAAATATCATTGGGGCCAAACAGAGCCGAATCGCTTAGTTGGAAGTTCTTTCCAGGGCGAGAGCAGCATCTGTGGCTAAAGTAGCAACTGAATTTAACTTTCACAGTGGGAGCATCGTTGTAGACTGCAAGCGTGCAAGATGCCTTGGACATGTACCAGGTACGTAGATTCAGAATGTAGTGCGCGACGAATGAACCATGGAAAAATCCTATTCCTAGATCCCTCCTTTCTCAACCTACAGCGACACGATACGTTTGCCCCCCCTAGTACCTTGAGTTGAACCCGGCTCTGCTGTGATATTCCTCTAGTAATTCCACTACATCAAATTTTACTCATTCGATTAGGTAAATCTCTAGTCATTCCATCTGATCAGAATAAAACTCATCTTACTAGCTTTACCAGGCATAACTCACTCGATCAGAATCACAATCTTCCCCGTTGCGCGGTTGTTCTCGGCATGCTCGTGAGCCAAGCCAATATCCTTCAACGGATACACCTTGTCCACAAACATTTCCTTTCGCCACTTGCCACTCTCAATGTTGTCCACGACCTCCTTGTAAATAGGCTCGATATCCGCTGCAGTGGCGCCAGCATCCTCGTCGCCAATGCCGTCGTTTGATAGCGAGTAGAATGAAAGACACCTAGTTGCTGGGATCCGGAATGGCGTGAACCCTGGGCAGTCGACAGACATGTTTAAGATGCCGGAGACCACAACATGCCCGAATCGAGCTGTCCATCCGAGGGCCCGCAGCATCTGGTTGGGCCCGACAAGCTCGACAATATTATCGAACCCATTCGGGAAGAGCTTAGGGATCTTGTCGTCGAGCTCATCCTCGATGAGAACATGATCTGCCCCAAGCTCCTTAAGGCGATTGAACTTTTCTTTCTGACGAGTGGTAGCAACGACCGTCGCTCCGTGAGACTTGGCGATCAAGACAGCGTAGACACCCACCGCCGAGGTGGCCCCATGAACAAGCACCGCGGCTCCCTTTGGTTTTTCTCCAAGCCTTCCGGATATCATAACCATGCCATACGCAGTGAGCATACTCATTGGCAGCGCTCCGAGAATCTCCCAAGGGAGTTTGGTGTTCTGAGGTAGATGGAACGTCCGTCGCTTATGACACACGGCAAACTCGGCATAACCGCCGTCATGGGCCTTGCCGCCGCCATAGTTGGCGACAGCTACCTTGTCTCCAACCTTGAAGCCCGAGGCCGAGCCTGCGTCCGCCACCTCACCGACGAGCTCTTCGCCAAGGATCTTTGGTGGCTCCTTGCGATAATACTGCTGGAAAATATTGAACTCCCCCTTGAAGGCGGGAGCTCCGGTGCGCGCACGGAGTTCGGCCCTGTTTACGCCCGTCGCACGGACGCGGACAAGAACCCAGTCCGGACCGGGTAGGCTGGGCTTGGGGTAGTCTTCCTGGTACGTGAAGCACGCCGACGGAGGCTCTGCGCCGGGCGAAGTCAGGACCATGGCCCTCATGGTCCCATTTGGCTGACTCTCCCAAGGAAGCGACATGATGGAAGTTTTGGGCTTAGAGGTGGCAAAGGTGCGGAGGAATCGGGCTGTGGCAATACGAAGAGAGGTAGGTAACGGTGTTGGGTTTGTCCTGTTGAAAATATCACAGAGATCATACAGTCTTGATATATAGGTAGGTATGGAATTGTTTAGTTGAAAGACCGAAACAAGGTTTCGGACGATACGTCAGTTTTGTTTCGACTGTAGTAAGTTTACCTACCACCTCTTCTTTCTAGGCTAGGCTTCCAAAAAGGGTAATTTACCTCGCAACGCTGGAGCCCGTCTTTTCTCTCATGCGTATTCTCATCGGCTAGCTAGCAATCTATGTACCACCCTCCGTTTAAGTCCGATCTTAAATCCGCCACCAAAGTCCGGTGTCGGGTCTTTTACCCTTTCGGGACAGACAGACGGATCCCTGTATCCCTGACGCTGGACCATTCCGATCTGGCCGACATAGCCTATTGAGCTTGGGCCCTCTTGAGTAGATAGCCTCCATCCGAGATATATCGTCCCACGCATCTCGAACATGGCCAGTTGCCTGCAGTTCACATCTATCGCAGAGATTGTCCTTTACCTACCAATTTTCAAACAGTCGTCCCATCCCGAAAATGCCCAACCAGTTTGAATTTGAAACTCTCTTGCTCATCGGCGCCACCTCTGGCATCGGTGAGGAGATGGCTCGACAATATCATGCGGCCGGAAAGAAGGTCATCATTTCTGGCCGCCGGATCGAAAGGCTGAACCGAGTGAAATCTGAGCTTCCCGGAGCTGAAGCTATCCAGGTAAGCTGGAATTCGTTGTCCTAGTTGGAAATCCATCAGACTCGGGCCTAACCAAACGCACAGATGGATATTCAGGCTCTTGACTCCATCCCCAACGCCATAGGCCAGGCATTCGACCAATTTCCCTCCATTGATGCTATAATTATTGTGGCTGGCCAACAGAACTATTACAACTTCAACAGTGGCCAACCACCTCTGGTGCCCGGAAAGGGCGCCCCAAACACATCCGACATCAACAGCGAAATCACTACCAATCTCACTGGACCTATAATCCTCACCCGCGAGATCATCAAGTATGCCTCCTCTGGACCGAGAGGGTCAAAACCGTTCACCTTGGCCTACGTCACCTCCGGCCTGGCATATGTACCGGTCCCTATATTCCCTATCTATTGCGCCTCTAAAGCTGCACTACACTACTTCATCGTATCCATGCGTGCACAACTGGTGGACACCAAGATTCGCCTTGTCGAGATCGTCCCTCCGTACGTCCAGACCGAGCTGGATTCGCATCATCAGGATGTAGTACATGCCGCAATGGGGAAGAATACTCCACCTGGCCAAGAGGTTGGGGATTATGTTGCGAGTGTGCTTCAGGGTATGGGTAAGACGGACGAGGATGGCAAACCCCCAACTCTTGTAGCAGAGGGTTTCCCATTAATCATGGCAAACGCGTGGGTCAATGCTTTTGGACCACTGGCAAAGAACTTTGGATTAAAGCTATGATCGCCATCATTCATGGGCATACTCATGATGGACGGTCAGAACTACATAGAAAACAATTTTTTGCCTAGAAAGACAATTGTTGTGTATACGTGATGGTATGACGCTCTCATGGGGGAGGATGGCGTCCCTGTCCCATCCACAGGCATGCATTGATGGAAACAGTCTCCGTGGTCCATAGCGGCGCAATTTAATGGCTCAAGGCGACACAGCCAAGTCAGTTGATTATACTTACCAATACCAACTTCGACAAAGACAGCCGCTATCTATTTGCTCAGTTGTCCCATCAAGGGCCGGGCTTCAACTATGATAAAAAAGCAATATTAGCTATTGTGGTGGATGGATTCTTATCATCATTGCAGGTAATAATAATGAGAGGTGGTTTTCCCTTTCAAAAGCCAGGAAACTTCTCTAACTAATCGTATAAGAAGCATCCATTTCTCCCTTTAAATAAGTTTTAAAGACAACCACACATGATGCCGGCACTCACTTAGGGCCTTTGCTTGGCCACGGTGCTTGGGAAACTCCCAAAGTCTATTCAGTAAATACTCTAGTAGTTCAACTCTCTATCTAGGAAAGAAAATAACCTATAGCGCTATTCGCGAACGTCGCCTTCTCACAGTTTCGCTAGCCTGTTCACATTCCCATTCTCATCAATGCGGGAGAACTGTTGATACCATTTAAGTGAGTCAGGATTGGCGATTGTCGAGCTGAGCACGCCTTTCTGTCCTGAAACAGCCTGCTTCACGGGAAGCTCCATCTTCTTCCCGTTGATCGTCATCGGAATCTCAGGGGTCTTGAAGATAAACTTGGGAACATGTCTTGGACTAAGAGCCGTGCGGATCTGTTGCCTGATTGCCTTCTCCAACTTGCTATCTAGAGCACGGCCATTGATCATCTTTACAAAGAGCAGCACTTGTTCATCTTCGTCGTGCGCCCTGCGTTGGCCGACACACAAGCTGTCCTCGATCTCAGGGAACGCGTTGAGGACGTTGTAGATTTCGGCGCTGCCGAAGCGCACACCTGGCAACAATTAGCGGGAGCTGAGTCAAATAACCTTGTTCAAATGTACCCGAGGGGTTAAGGACACCATCGCTCCGTCCCAGGAACTGGATGCCTTGAGTGATAGGATCCATTCGAACGAAATCTCCTTGATGCCAGACGCCTGGAAAGGCAGTTAGTGGATAGAGAGCAACCTCAAAACAGCCGGCAGCTACTCACCTGGATACCGTTCAAAGTAGGCCGACCGGTATCGCTCACCATCCTCATCACCCCAGAAGAAGGCGGGTTGCGACGGGAATGGCGCGGTGCAAACCAGTTCTCCGGCCTCGCCAGATTCCTCAATGGCCTCTCCCTTGTCGGAGAATACTTGAACCTTCATGCCTAAAGCCCTTGCTTGACACCACCCGGCATAGACAGGCAAGTTGGTAGCTCCTCCAACAACTGGTAGTTCAAAACAGTCAGCAAGGGCGCTTATCCAAAGCCTCAGCGGCACTGCGGTTAAACTCACAAGCACCTGCAATGTCTGTCCCCCCAGCAATGCTGCTCAACTGCACTCTGCCAAAAGTTCGATAGACCCAGTAGTATTGGCTTTCCTTGAGCACGGAACCCGTGCTAGTGATGACCCGCAGAGCGTCAAGACGAGGCAGGCCTTCCTGAGTGACGCCGTTTTGTTCGAGAAGAGCAAGATAGTGTGCACTTGTTCCAAAGTGCGTGACCTTTTCTGTCGACAGGATGCTGAGAAATTCCAGTACTGTGGGCTTCATGGGCGAACCGTCGTAGAGGATCGACCTAGCTCCGCTGAGTAGGCCCGACACGGAGTACAAATACATAATCCAGTTGGTCTGCAGACGCGCCTTCATCAGTCCAAAGCCATTACATTATTTGCAAGTTTCTTACCGTAGTATATTGAAGATATACACTGTCGGGTCCCATGCCCATGCAGAGAATCTGCTCGACCTTCTGTTTCAGCAGAACGCCACCCACGGTGTGAACAAGGCACTTGGACTTGCCGGTGGTACCCGAAGAATAAACAATGATCAACGGATGAGAAAACTTTAGCGGCGTAAAACCCAGCGTCTCCAGGGTGCCCGCTGTGAATTCCTGGAGGCTCTGCACGAAGCCCTGTCCCTGGTGAGGATGCCTCTCCCCAAACCGTGGGATCACTATCAAACTGTCGAGACCAGCCTGCTCCTGAAGAACAGAGGCTATCTTCTCAGCCTTTGATAGGCAATCTATCCTCTTGCCGTTGTAGAGCACACAATCATCAGCAAACATCATCTTGGGCTTGACTTGCAGGAAGCGATCCAGAATGCCCATCTCGCCCATCTCGGGGGAACAGCATGTGAATATGGCTCCCATGGAAGCAGCGGCCAGGAACACGGTAAGCGTGCCGATGCTGTTGGAACCAATACAGGCCACCCTATCGAGCTGCTTGATGCCGAAGCGCGACATTGCGTTTGCGAGGTGACCGACTTTGTTGCGCAGCTCAACGAGCGTGATGTGCTCAACCCTTTCGCGGCCTTCGCGAATACCCGTCAACACAGGCCGGCTCGGGTCGTCCTGAGGCATGTAGGCTGTTTCGAGGATGTTCTGGGCAAAGTTCAGTCGCGCCTCGGGAAACCATGTCGGCGTGGGGGTCAAAGTCAATGCCTCCGAGGCTGAAATCGCATAACTGGGATGAGTGGTCGCCCGAACGTTGGTGAACTCCCACACTCGCATCCAGAAATCGTTAATATGTTCGGTCGACCATTTCCACATCTCATGATAATCCACTGTACGGAAGGGACCTTTAGTTAGTAATGTCGTATTTGACACGCAGAGAAGCCAAGCTCACATAGGTTTTGGCCATGTTTGGTGTTCACGAAACGTCGGAAATTGTCGATGTTTACTGTATCTGCCTTAGACGGCTCCCATAGCTTTGTTGGCGGCGGCATTTTGATGGAAATGTCACCAAACTCGTCACAGTAGATGCTTAATTGATAAACACAGCCTGTTTCTAATTCACACACTGCGGCCTGGGATTGTTGGGGTGAACGCTACTTTTGATGCGGCAAAATTGCCTCTTCAAGCACCCGCAGGTTGCAGGGGTTAGTTTCCGCTAAGATACAGTAACTAGTTAGGGTTGGGGCAGGGGCAGCCTAGGCTAAGAGACTAAGAAGGGGTTAACATTACTGGAAAAGTGAGTTTGAGCTATAGTAATTATTAATCCGAAAAGGGGACCCTTCCGTTGAACAAACCCAGGGCTAGCTTTTTGTATCTTCCATCACTTAGATAACAAATTCAATGCATTTCCCCGGAAAATAGCTGCGATCTCCCTGGCATTGTAGAGTGTTGGTAAAGTGACGTTTATGTCCTCAATGAAGGTTAACGGTGATGCTGGAGTGAGGGGCACGTCGCTGCCGTATAAAAACTTATCTGCCCCGAGAAATCTTGACATGGCATGGATCTGGTTCGCCATACTGAACCCTGCAATATCAAACCAGAACTGTCGTTGAAATAACTCGACGAGGCTTGTAAGGTTACTGGCAAAGAATTCGCGATCAGAATTCGGCTGTACTCCCACTCGACTTGTAACCTCCAGGACCCGGTCGATAATCCCTGTAAGGGCAGAGCCACAATGAGGAACAATCCATTTCAAATCAGCGTGCCTTTGCGCGGTGCCGGTGAGAATAATATCGACAACCGTGCGGGTGGTGTCGAAGATGTACTCAAAAAGCGGTACGGGGTAGGCATTTGCCATTGGCGAAATGTAGGGCATGCGCTGAATGCCAGTAATATCGATAGGTGCGTTCACTGGGCATGGGATGGTTGGATGAATAAAGATGAGGGCTTTGCGTGCATTAAGCTTTTCATAGACTGGTGCAAGCTTCGGATCCCCATGATAGAGGCCATAGTAGTTGCTAAGGAAGACGAAACCATCGGCGTCGAGCTCGTCGATGGCGCGGTCAATTTCATCCAGGGCATCGGGTATGGAGGGAAGTGGAAGCGATGCAAAGAATCCAATCTGGTCGGGATACTGGCGCTTCAGCCCGGCATTGAAGTCATTCATCCGGCGCGTCAAGTTCACACCAGCCTCAGTGTTGTTCGGTTGTAGGAATGTCCCAGGGCTGGACACGCTGAGATACTGTTTCTCAACATTAAATTGCTGCATGAACTCAAGGTTCATAGAAATCGACCAATTCTATAGATCGATGATCAGCGCGCTAGGTCAGAAGCTCGCTTGTGAGAAGGTGGCCGCTTACCATTGGAGCGCCAGACCCATCAGGGCCGCTGATATGACCAGCAGCTATGACTGCATCACGGTAGAAGTCTGGGTAGACGTGAGCATGGGTGTCAATCTTGCGAGTGTTCAATCCAGTGTTGCCATATGCTTGCCCGGGATGCGCAGCTAGCAAACTGGCAAGGTTGAGCATAGGGAGAATGATGAATTGAGACCGCATTATCGAGTGGAGACCTAAAAGTGGAAGGCGTGCGATGAGAGATATTTTCTTGCAAATGATTGTCTTGTGTCGGCACAAGCAAACGTTTTATACTTTTCATACCAAGCCATCCACATCTGGTTCATATATCGTTACACGAGTCAGAGGGGATAGCAGGAGTGCCTATATCGTGCTACATCCGGTATGCCCAAGAGTAGCACTCGGAAGAGCCAATACTAAAAACTTTCGTAAATAATAACATTAATAATACAAGTATAGTATACGAATAACAAAGAAAAGAAGGATATCCATCGGTAATCTTGCCTATAGAAGTGGCAAATCATATATCAGTGAATCTAATAGCAAATCGGGTAAGTTACCCGCTTCTAGATTCAGCTCTAAAATATTAGTCGAAATATTATCGTAGTCTCGACTGCCTTTGCAGACTTATCGATGTGCTTGGCATAGCTAGTCACCTACACCGCCAGACAGCATCCGTAGTTCCAAAAAGCAGTTTTAGACAGCTGTTATATTTCTAGTAACCCTTGCATTCAGGGATTTAATTCATACCGACCCGGCTCCCCGGCTTCATGGCTTCATTTGGGACTACATGGGGATAGAGGTATCCTTCCGAGTACTAAGAGTCTTCGTCGTATCGCCTCTGTTAACGAACGCTAAGTCCCAGCAGATTGAGCCCTCCCGAAGGCTTCTCTTGCATGACCAGCTCCTTGATCTCTTTGGGTTATATTACCGCGAGAGAAGCTAATGTGTGTACGGTCTGACCCGTCCATCACTCTGATATAGGTCCTATACCCGGAAGACGGCCGCAAAATTAGCGTAGCAGAGTCTAGATCCTGCCGACCTATGTCAGCAGCGTCTCTCACAAGCACCAACCCCGCTTTGCCCAGAATTGGCTTCATTCCCCAGATTCAGCCTTGGCTCCCTAACCAACTATTAATACGTGACCATCTGCGCTGGGTTATCCTAGTCTACCTTCATAATACCAAGTTTATTTCAAGCGCTCGTGAGTTTTCCTCTAGGGGATCATTGTTTGCGTTGAATCCAGGCCTCACAACTCACACTGGGCGTCAAGACCATGGAACGTGAAAGCGTCGACTCGGAAAAGGGGGGGCGGGTCACAATGTACGAGGGTGGCGCTGGCA
This sequence comes from Fusarium ambrosium, assembly GCA_003947045.1. NCBI lineage: Eukaryota > Fungi > Ascomycota > Sordariomycetes > Hypocreales > Nectriaceae > Fusarium > Fusarium ambrosium. The sequence continues at coordinate 55,034 of NIZV01000279.1, forward strand.
CTCAACCCCCACCGACCGTGCCTGAGCCCGGACAGGCCATGAAGCTCAATTGGCGAGTCTGGCCAGTCACTTTTGTACGCTGTCCTAACTCTTCTGGAAACATCTGTGTCGGCCGTAGCTAACGCAGCAGAAAGGCATTCATGCTGAGCTGGTGTGGCTGGCAGAGCTGCTTCACCTTGCTATCACCAATCTTGACCCATGTCAATGCGGATATAGGTATTGCTATCTCAACAGCTTCATGGCACCCGTATCGTTACTGACACAGTATTCAAGGACCGCACCCGAATTATTCCTGGATGGTTGCCTCCATATCAGTCTGTATTGCCGTTGTCTGGCCCATTGCAGGTAGATCTGCCGTCACTGAAACACAAGCGCTTTCGCTAACCAGACGCTGCAGGTTCTCTCTCCGATATCTTTGGTCGGCGATACTTTTTCCTCGCTGGCTTGAGTTGCGGCATCATAGGATCGATTGTGGCCTGCACTGCTCAGTCGGTCCCCGTGGTGATTGCGGGAACCACCATCATCGGTCTTGGGACTGCTATACAGCAGATGGTCATTGCCGCCATCTCGGAAATATTCCCCAATAAATATAGGGGTTACGCTCAAGGTGAGAACCATATGACTGAACAAGCTTCCTTCCAAATCATGCATCGCAGCTAATGGGATTTTTCTCCAGCGTCAATCACATTGGCCTCCACGCCGATGAGCGGACTTGGTCCTCTCATCTCGCCATTGATTGTCCAGAGCCGGTCCTGGCGATGGGTCTTCTATATCACGATCATAATTGATTTCGCTGCCTTTATTTTGCTGGCAATCTTTTATCACCCAGTGAGTGGACAAGCTGTATCCAGAGGGTCATTTCGCCTAGAGATCTAACCAAGCTACACCAAAGCCCGTCCCCAATCGAGATCGCTCTCGCCGTTCACTTCTGGGGCAAATCGATTTTGCCGGTCTTGGGCTTTTTGCGGTAAGATGGGCCACCTCTCTCTGGAAGTTTATGCTAAATTGTACTACAAGGTGGGCTTGACCGCATTTCTAGTTGGCATCTCTTGGGCTGGTGGCCAGTACAGCTGGTCGTCCGCCGCAGTGTTGGTGCCCCTTATTGGAGGAGCATCAATCCTGGTGGCCTGTGGCTGTTGGGGTCAGTCAAAGCTAGTCTCTTAGTCACTTCGACACCGGCTGACGGCTGAACAGAAGTATACGGGGCAGTCAATCCTATCTTTCCGCCTCACCTCTTCAGGGAGTACCGAGGGTATGCACGCCCTAAACCTTGCTAGGGTTTCCTCGGGCCAGGCTAACACTGCCGAATCACTAGGTTTACCAATGTTTTGTTGATCTGCTTTGTCGCCTCCATGCCTCTGCTTGCACTGCTGAGCTTCTGGCCCACGCAGATCGCTAGCATGTACCCCGCGAGCCCCCGCCAGATTGGGATCTGGACTATTCCTCTGACATGCGGGACATTGTGTGGCGGCATCTTGGTTGGGACCATAAAGTGGTGGAGACCAACCAACTATTACATGGTCGGCTGTACCGGTGTCCTCACCATATTCGCAGGACTCCTGTCCACCATCGATATAGACGACGTCCGGCCTGCACTGGCTTACTCATTCCTATACGGCGTCGGAGTGGGTCTCCTTGAGCTGGCGGTCATAGTTACGATCCAATTTTCAATCGGACCGGAAAGTATTGGCAAGGTTACCGGGCTACTCAGCTCTTCTCGCGGCGTAGCTGGTGCTTGTGGCAGTAAGTATCCCCACGCTCTATGCGGTGACAGAACAACAAGAGGCGGCGATATGCTGACTAGACAAACAGTTGCAATATATGCATCGATTCTGGAGACCCGGTTGGCGGAAGACTTGCCGACGAGGGTAGCTGCAGCTGCAATTCCGCTGGGACTACCCTCAAGCTCACTTCCCGCGCTGTTAGAAGCAGCCTTTGCTGGGAATTATGACACTGCAGGTCAGATTCCTGGTGTTACCCCTACCATACTTGATGCCACATTTTTATCCAGGAGGGAATCATTTCAATATTCGCTGCGGTAAGTGAGACTTGATGATCACGACAGGCCTCAAACCCCCTGTTATCTGTTACGTTGTCTTTCCCTCACGTTAGAGATTCAAGCAAGACTGACTTGAGTTGATAGACCTATTCACTATCTGGGGACTGCATTGGGTGGGCTCGCTGTCATCCTAGCATATTTTACGAACGATATTTCGCCTAAGATGGATGACCAGGTCGCTGTAGACCTTAAAGAGTAAGAAGCCTCTCGTTTGGACAATATCATGCATCGGCAAAAGCATCACGATGTCTCGGAAGGCAGACCTTAATAAAATTGGGATTGAGTGTCTGTTCCGCATGGTGGGGAGGACGGGCGAGAGAAGTATGGACCTGGGGCCCCTAACTGTTTGCTATACTCTATACTATCCTTTTATTAAACCCGTATTAAGTAAATTAATTAATTA